>JXCR01144896.1:20733-48184 GCA_002079205.1 Phalaenopsis hybrid cultivar | reverse complement strand
ACACCTATATATATATATATATATATATATATATATATATATATATATCAATTAAAGTTCTTCCCTTTCTATAATTGATAAAGATTATTCATAAATTGAGCTTATAATTGAGTCATAAAATTTATTCAAACTACTTTAATATTAAATTTTCTATTTATACATATTTAAAGTATTTCTTTATTATATATTAACCAATTACTTTTAAAATGATTTAAGGAAAAACTTAACATAAAAATACACATTAATAGACAACTCAATGCATTGATTAATAAAATATGCACTAGAGTATTGTTAGTTGATTCTCATATGTACAATACTTATGTATTACAATACTCTCCTCTTAATAAATATTATCCTCGACATTGTAATACTAGTAGCTTAACCATTAACTAGAATTATGTCAATTAGTCATCTCTTGTTCTAGGAAACAATATAAACTCAACAACGACACTCTAAATCCCGAATAATCACATAAAATAACTCAAATGATGCACATCCATTGATGAACAAAGTAACATATAATTCTTAAACTACCCAAAATTTCTACCCATCTCGTAATCAATCATATGGCTCTACACTTAATCAATTCCTCCAAAACTATTACTNATATATTAACCAATTACTTTTAAAATGATTTAAGGAAAAACTTAACATAAAAATACACATTAATAGACAACTGAAAGCATTGATTAATAAAATATGCACTAGAGTATTGCTAGTTGATTCTCATATGTACAATACTTATGTATTCTCCTCTTAATAAATATTATCCTCGACATTGTAATACTAGTAGCTTAACCATTAACTATAATTAAGTATTACTCTTAACCTATTACAATATATATATATATATATATATATATATATATATATATATATATATATATAGCTACTAACTCATCAATAATAGTATAAAAATAATACTAAAGATCATCATAATTATCACATTTTTCTTTGCATACATAAAAAATATTTACATACAATGATCATAAGTTTTTTATTAATCTATACAAAATATATACAAATCTATCATGAAATACATATAAAATATAACTCTTTCATCAAGTATTGTCATCTCAGCCTTATGGAGTTTTAACATTCCTTGAAAATATGTAAATGCAACAATAGCAAACAAAAAGCTCACCAGGTTACACAAAACCTACAACTAAAATCAATGCATGAAATAGAATAATATGCAAGATTAAAAAATAATCATCACATGTATGCTAAACAATAAATTTTGTAGGTCGTTGAACATATATATGAATATTATCAGATATGTACATCATAACACTAAATATCATATCATATCATGCCAAAAGTTGTCAGTATGGTCATTTAGGTGGCATAGTGCATAGGAGTCGTTACCCCCAACCAATAGACACTCATATCATATCATATTCACTCATCATAACTCCTAGCATATATCGAGTTTATACCACTATCTCATTTAAAGAAAAGTCCATCAACCCACCCTCATGCACATAGTATCATATCTTTACCAACATGAATCATAATAATCAGTCATTTTTGCTTACATATATTTCACAATATCATAATATATTTAACCACTTATATCATAAGCAACATCATCACATATATGTAAAGCTTAAATGTAAAATAAAAAGGGTAAATCCATATTATGCAATCATATGATCAAATTATATGCACTAACCCGAACAAAACTTGCACATTAAGCTTGCATTTAATCGTCCTAGTGCCACTACTTCATACTATGTAATTTTCAGTCACATTTTTATAAAGCTTTATATAATTTAATATAAGACTTTTATCCCAAACAAAAGAAATACTAGGTAAAAATTCAATTTGCTTATGTCAAAATGTACAGAATAATTAGGATAACAACATATTTGCATGCAATCGTCCTTCTATTTTTACATTTATATTTCTCATAAAACTATAGAAAAACTAAAGTACATCACTTTTTATAATATGATAAAGATTTGTCAATCAAAATTATAAAAAAGCCAAAAAAAATTCAAATTATATATATATATATATATATATATATATATATAATATTTATTCATTATTTATTGATAAATTATTTTTTAAAATAATTTAAAGAGCAAAATAACATAAAAATACATATTAATTGACATATTAAAAAATTCATTAATAAAACATTCAATTATAAATTATAGTTGATCCTCATATATACAATATTTGTTATTTGTATTGTACACCACGATCTTCTTTTATTGGGCAATGATTGGCAACATCAACAAGCAATACACGTAAATTTGGCTGTCGGTATATTGTCTCTTCTATTCTCAATCCAGCGAACAACACCAATGAGACTACAAGATCAAGCAAATAAAATTGGAGCAATTTGCTAAGTCCAATCGATGAGTGGCGAACCAGTGACCAAAAAGGTTTACAGGGCCTTCAAGTGCGTTATAAGTTTGCCAAGGAGAAGACATGACGCGAGCTCAAGAGCTAGGTATGACTAGGGCTGTCAATTTGGCTCGTTCACGAATAACTCGTATTCGGCTCATTCGTTAAGCTTAATAAGCTGAACACGAATAAGTTTTTAAGCTCGAAATATAAACAAGCCGAACACGAACAAACATTTGTTCGCTTGTGTTCGACTCGAATTAGCTCGAAAAGAAATAAATAAATAAATATACACACACATATAACACATATTCATAACATTAAATATTATAAATTGTAATTAATTAAAACTTTTTAAAATAAAAAAAATATATGAAATTTTAAAAATTAAATCCTATAAATTATAATATATAACAAATTATTAATAAATATTACATATATAAATATTATATATTTATGTAATATAAGTTATATAATTAATATAATATAATATATAAGTATAAAACTAAAAAAAAACCCTAACTCATTACGCCTAATCCCCGATCGGTGACCTTCCTCTCGAATGTTCTCAGGTTTGGCTGCCTCTCCCTCTTCCGACTCTTCTCCTTCCTCTCAAAATCGCGAAGGGCGTTCGGCCGCGAGAGCTTAGGGTTTGTCGTTTGTGTTCACTGCTCGCCTCATCTTCCGAGTCATCTCCTTCTCTCAAAATCGCGAAAAGGTTTCGGCGGCGAGACTTCCTCTTCCAAGTCATCTTTCACTTCCGATTCCTCCAATTTCGAACTGAACTCAAGCCGGAAAATATTATTCGAACAGAATACGAACACATCCTTCACGAACCATTTTGAGCACGAGCCAAACACTAGCCTCATTTACCGCCCTAGGTATGACACGTGATGAAATATTTATGTACTTTAAAGCATAAAACATTTACTAATCAACTGTTTATAGTCAAGATCATTAAATACCTACCTCACCTACTTTATTGCATTGACATCATCAGAAAACTCATCACAGCTAGCGTTTTGCCATTATCTACATTGCGTGGCATTGTATATAAGCTCTAGTGGGGATGCCTTTATAACTCATAATTAACTCTAGAGCGTCTCGAAGATTGCCGATTCTAAGCCTAATTTAGTTCATATTGCTTTCCCAAAGTACCTATCCTAAAATTCTATAAATATGAGATTGTTTTCACTATGAAAGAAAAATGGAGATGAAGTACTTTAGAACTAAGTTCACGCTATGAAGAATGCTTGAACTAGCGAGCACCGACAATCACTGTTGAACCAGTGGTGTCTAGATATCACTGCCTTCATCATAACATTGTCGTTCGATAGCAATTATCGTCGATGGACAATGAAGCCATTATCATTATCATACGATCGTCACCACAACTGCAAACTACCGTTAGCCAATTATCTTCCTTATTATTGTCTAATCGTCACTACATTTCCATCACTTTTTGTCATTTTCAAAAAGCATCGAGTCAACTTCTTATACTACTGTATTATTGTATTCCTATATTCAAGGAAATGATGTAGTATTTGTAACTCTCATCGTAATTATTTCAATTCGGTTAGGCCCTATGATTTTCCTTTTGTTGGGTTTTCACGTAAAAAAATTTAAATGACTCTTTTGTTTTTTATTTCATTTATGCACATACGAGAATTTATCATCTGAGAGTTTCATTCAATGCCAAGATGATAAATTCTCAAACTCTACTGCTGAGAATTTTTCAGCACGCATCATTAATAATTCAGTTGAGCCTGAAGTTATTTTTTTTGTAACTTATTTGGTGTGGTGGCGTTTTGAAAACGCACCTGGACTGTTTGGTTAAACTGCGTTTTGACAGCTTATGCGTTTTGAAAATGCTAAAAGTGGCGTTTTCACACCGCACCTATCTAGGTGCGGTGGCAGCTTCCTGACAGAGGTCTGGCTTTTCCAAAAAAATAAAAATTTTTAATAGCCACCGCACCTAGCTTATCAACATGTTATTTTTAATCAGCTTATCAGCAGATTATTCAATAAGCTGCAGCTGCCCCAAACAGACCCTAAGTTTAAGGCTAATCTGGCTTATCATTGAAGCATTAATAGAAGATTCAAGGTGAAACCGACACCCTTTTGTTTGTAATATGGTAGTTGTCTTGCATAGAAACAAACAATGAAGTTGTCACACAAAAAATTACATCACGCGATTCTTTCTATATTTGCATATCAAACATCTTACCATATATTTATGTATTAAAGTATGTACTTTATTTCTAACAAGTTAATAATTATTATATTGTTGCATCTCAGATTGTCGTTTGTGAACACACTTTGAGAGTTAAAAGTCAAGTGAATTAGAGAACAAAATGAATTAAGAGTTATTGCAGAGGGAACCAGGGTAGTCCTAATAGTCTACCTCCCTTTGGTCTCCTTTTGTCTCTTATTTATAAGAATATATTTGCTATAATTATAGAAAGGAATGAATAGTTATGAAAATCATTTTTAATATGATTATTGCTTTAATAAATTGTATAGATTTCATTCTATATATGTATTATAATTTGAATTTTGATATGACGGTAACTGGTTGGTCGATTCACTAGAACACGGTTAAGTGATGCAATTGATTGGGTGGTGACTGTGTCTTGTGCTTAGTCGACTGAGACATTCAGTCGAATGACGATCCCATCCACCAAGGCAAGAGGAAACCATCAGCTGTCCAATGCTGATTAGAGGGTTTATGCCCGCACTTCTGTTGGTCGGTTGGTTGACTGATGAGTCGATCTGTTTTTGTCGGGTGAACAGTGGCTCACTTGTCACTTTGGCTCAAGTCTTACGGGGCCTACGTTTCATCTACTTGGTCGATTTGTTGCCTCCGCCGGATGCCCCTATTTTTAGGTCTTAGGCAGATCTTGTCGCTGCCTATATGAAGTATCCAATGAGACTTATTGTTATGATGAATTACGCCTCGCCCTTGGCGAATCATGTCGCCAGCAGGCGAGGGACCATCTCCAGAGCTTTGACCTATCCCGAGTATAGAGACGCGGCTTCACCTGCTTGGTGTTGACTTGTCGGTTAACTGTTTACCCTTGGGAGAAGCTTTTTGTTTCTGGTCGTTCGTTCTCTTTAAGATTCAAACTGGTAGTTCTAGTGTATACATAATAGTTCCCCAAATTTTTTTGCTCCTTGGTGGCGACAACTGCAATAAGAACATTAAAATTATTATCTTAATCTTGTCACAAAAGTCAAGAAAGTTTAATGATTAGCTCTCCTTTTATTTTCGTTCCCGACACGCTTTACAAATAAAGTCAGAAGTTAGGTTGTTTTTTCAGTTGTTGAGTAAGCAATACGTTAGGTGGCATGAGCACAAGGCAGTTGGCATGAACCTACTATCCTCTACTGCCTTGTTGCTTCGAACCTACTGGTATCTACTTGCTCCGACATCTGCCCCAGAAAAGAAATAGATGGTCAGGAAAGAAAAGAGGCGAGAGACAGTCGATCTCGTGTCGGTCGACCAGGTTGCTTCTTCTAAGGGGCCCGAAAGAAGGTTGCCTAAGTGTCTCCAAAAACCCATGGGTTGTAGCACGAGTGAATTCAGGGCTATGGTTCACCCCCTCGGCCCCGTCTGGCGAAAAGGTTGCCTAAGATCGTCATTGCCCGTGGCGGTTGCCCTTTGTTGCTGCCCGGGGGGGAAATGGAGGATGCACCATAGCGGGAGAGGAAGGCGTCACATGACTTGGTTAGATCTTGAGAGGTTCATGGGTATGTAAGGAATTTCTTTTGACTTTTGTTAATGCAGTGACTTAACTTTCTCTTAAAACATAGATGTGTCAGTCAGAACGGTAGATGTTGAGGGCGGCGGGCCGCCGAGAGATGTGGTCAACTCAGTTCCTATCAAATCTGCCAAGTGTTGTGATGCGATCACCCTCCCACCCCCTCCCTCCCCTCCATCAACCAACATGAGAGAAGGCTCTCAGTAGAATTAGTCTGTGTACCGGAGACACCCTCTTGGGTTGGTGGCATGGCTGGTGTAGGAGAATGTAGAGGTTTTGCACCAAACAACAAAAAGGCTTGCCAACTCGTCTGGAGGTCCCTTTCAATTGCAAATAGCTATCATCACCCAGTTGGAGGGAGAGGTCGTGTCATTGCTAGGTTCCTTGAAGATTTAAATGTTTTTGAAGTAATTTTTTTCAACTGCTATATTTACCTTAGCTTCACATGCAAAGATGAGCTTTCATGTGGACATTTTCATGTAATAAGAATGAAGAGTTAAATGTCATCCAGAGCTCAGTTATATTTTTTAACATTCAATCATCAATAAAAAATTTAGTTTGAAGGAACTTAAAATGATAAGTTTGTTTAATCATCAAAAGTAGAGTGATAGAATTTATAAATTAGAAATTGGTTATTTTTAATTGGGTTGAAAGAGTGTTGAGATTTGAAAATTTGAAATTTGAGTGAATTCAATGAAGTTTGAATGATTTAAATTTCATTAAAGTCAGATTTTAAATTCAAAATATTGATTATTCATATTTTCTTCAAAGATTTAGAGACTGTGATTGATAGACTCCCACTAAGGCTCCAAAAACAAATTTCATTAATTGGAACACTCTTATACAACACTATACATAATATCTTTTTAGGTAACATCCATTAATGAGAAGCAATGGACGTTCACCCTTACAATCTACCAATTAATAGGAACCTCGTTGATATACTTTCTCTACCATAAATAGAACTTCCTGCGATGGTTTAAATTTACTAAATATCTTTTGATAGGCTAGAAACAATCTTTTGAAGACTGAGACCAATTCCCCTACACATAATGATCTAGTCCGAACTCACTTATCGTGAGTTTGAACCATTTGTACTTGGGTAAAGTTTGAGGTTTTGCTAAGCTAATAGACGTGTATCTTCCAGCCCTTCAACCTCTTTTAACCGCTATAAGATATTTTGCTTTAGGAATTCTTTAAGCAAGTGATAATCCTTAGTGAGTGCAATTCCAAAGAAGCAAGGTCTCAGACCCATAGACTGAGGCAAATGGGGTGGATTAAGTCAAAGCCCAAAAAGCCCACCAACTGCTCATGCCACTGACAAATATTGCCCTCAAGTGTCTATTTTGGATCTGAGAAAAACAATTAATGTTCGACTAATCCATTCACTCAAGGATAATTAATTATTAAGTATCTTAAATGAATATTATGATGCTATGCAAAGCTGTTTATCTTAATGAATGGTGGATTGTTATCCGATATGACTCGTCCAACGACATTGAATCGATATATGATGAGATTCTCGAAGAATTGCAAGACATGATGAGCTTACTTCTCTTAGAGGAATGACCTTTGCCCACTTCGAGAAATTACCACTCGTTGTCATTATGATGCCATGCCCCTTGGATAAAGACACGCATAGGGTTTAATTCATTAGGTGGTTGAAATTAAATTAAGTGGCTAATGTAAAATTAGACCATGTACTTAGCATTGGTGATAACAATGTGCGATTTCTATACACTCATTAATCATTGTTGGCCAATAGTATAATATTCTTTTAATTTTGGTTCTCATCTTAGGGTCAAACTAGTGAGAACAACACAATCTTGAATGTATCTGTTTGAAAATTTTATGGCATTCATGTTTATCTAAGCAACATAACCACATATGATTAAAAGATTTTTAGTATAGTGTGTCATCTATAAGTGTGTAAGATAATGTTGTGGACTTCACTTGATGAGTTAATTATGACTTCCGTTGAAGTAGTTTTTCTTCATATGTAATCAGTGATTTGTTATCTCCAATCACTGGATTCCTCGACCATAAAGATAACAACCTGCCGCATGACCTTACGTCCATATACATCCTCCATATCAGGTAGCGAAAGGATTTAGCAACCCTAAACTTCAATTAGCACAGACTTCCCTTCTAAGCAGACTATTTCTTTAGTCGTCCTTGTCAAAGCATCCACAATGGTATTGTTACATAGAGTATTCAGTACAATGTGACATTTGGTATTTGCTGAAGTAACTTTATGATATATTGGTAGTATTAATGTAGTCTATGTTTGAAAGTTTTGCATGTTTCATTAAATTTTTGAACTCCATACCAATAATTAGAGCTTTGTACAATGCAATTTTATTGGTGCATGGCTCTGATAAATGATATGAAACCTCATCATCCCACAATCAGGGGTTATAAATATAAATCATATCTCTACTTTGTTAGGGATAGCTAATTAAGAATTGATATCTTTCTTGACAGATGAAGCACCATCAAAGTTGACTTTGTAATAGGATTTATCTTGGTACAGAGTTAAGATTTGTTTATTAGGTAGGTTGTTATTTAAAGGAGCATTATCAGGTAATGGAAGTGTCACTAAGAAATTGGCCGAAGCTTAATTTTTGCTGGCACACAAAGGAACAAATGTTAAATTAAAATGTAATAAGATCATTGATCATCTTGCCAATCTTTCAGACATTGTCGGATGGGTTAACAAATATTGTGAAGGATTAAACCTGATAATAAGACTAACTTTATAAAAGAGCATGTAGTGACTTATTTTTTAGACCGCAAAAATCAAAGCCTAACAATGCTTTTCAATTTGAGGATAATATTTTGTGCTTAACAAATATTGTAAGGAATTAAACCTCATAATAAGACTAACTTTATGAGAGAGCATGTAGTAACTTAATTTTTAGACTACAAAAATCAAAACCAAACAGTGCTTTTCAATTTGAGGATGATATTTTCAATTAGGATAAATTGATGACTCAAGAAGTATAACTTGTTTTCCTTAGCTCATTAGTTTGTGCTAATACGACATTAAGAGATTTATCTAAAGCAACATTATAGAGGATTAACGGCTAACCAGGGATGCAAGTTGCTAATACTGGAGATATAATTAAATGTTACTTTAAGCTATAAAAAGCCTGTTGAAAGTGGTCATCATAATGAACTTGATGTTCTACTTGGTTAAAGTAGAAAATAGTGGGCATCTACTAGTGAAGTGGGAAATAAAGCTTCTTAAGTATGCCAGTATATGTTGTCCACATTTTTTGGTCAATCATTTTTAATGGCTTGCATCAAACTAAATCTCATTTGAGCTGAATCTTAAGCTATACCCTAATTCAATAAAACAAAAATCTAATTGAATAAAAGAAAATTGAAATTTACTTATAAAAAAAACTTAAAAATATAACATTTTAACCAAGCATTGAAATTGACATAAAATCAACCTTAACTAACATAATCCCCAAAATTATTATTTTCTCTGCTTAGATTATTGTAGGACTCAAAACTTCATTATGACTGTTGGATGATTCTTATATTATATATAAAAACCATGCAAATAAGTTCAACAATCGTTTAAGATATTTTTACATAAAATTCTTTAGTTCCAATTTACATGCAAAACATTGATAATAAAACACTCGCAAGTAATTTTTTACTTCCAAAATGTCATTATGATAATTCCCACTGAGCAACAACAGGTTTGCATGAATGACAAAAATGAACATTTGAAGATAATATGGAAAAAGAAGAAAAAATAAAATGTGCTTTTATTTTAAAGATAAATATTAACAAAAACCTTGCAAAATTTATCAAATCAAGCATGTGTGCTCCATTCAAAGCCACTTGTAGCCATTCTAAATAAAGAGGTGCAGTTAAAAGATAATTGTAGACAAAAACCTTGCAAGGATTTGAGATGTAATGAAGAATCAAAGCGCTAATATTTATGATAAATAGATTCTTTTGTTAGGTTGTATTAAACATAAGAAGTTACTTTTAAGTTAATCCTTAATAATTTAGTATAATTATTAAAAAAAAAGGAATAAAACATCTTTATTTTCTTGCAAAATGTAAGGAAAATGTTTCAAGACAAATATTTGGAGAAACACATGCCTTTCTTTCATCAACTGAATCTGCAAAATCAATCTTAAGTGACAATTCAACTGATTTCTCAAAAAGAAATATGAGATCAATTGCAGAATTGTTAGGAGAACAAAGTATATTATGTTTATCTTACTAGAATCATAAGTTTATGTGCAGAATCACATCAACTCTCTTCACATCAAATTCCATGGATTCTGCAAGTAAGAACTTTGATGAACTTGTGATCAAAACAATGATGAATGGCAGCAAAAAGAAACAGCAATTGTGCTTGATGATGATATGAGGGTGAGCATCTTTAATACTTTCTCAATAGAGAACTCATCGATGCAAATTCAATAATCTGGGTAATTTTTTAATTGCATGGTAAAATAAGAGGATATAAATGCACAGATTGTGACCATATAAACTTGCAGTCAAGTTTTTAGACTATAGTTTTAAAGAGGCCTTATAAGAGATAAGATAGATATTTAAACAATTTAGAAAAACCTTGTTGATCTCCAGGAGACTAAGGAGAAGCTTTCACCAATTACACATGACTTAAACCGCAAAATAAAAAAGCAGTGGCCTGAATTGGTAAAGGTGATTCAACGCACCCTCAATGCCTCATATGTTTCTTCCACAGCATCCCAATTAAAATATACAAAAGAGGATTAGATTGCAAAGGCAAAAATTAAAAAGAGGACTAGATTACAAAAGAAATAATTAAAAAGAACATAATAAAAAGTTGAACACAATAAAAACATGAAAGGTCTCAAATGATAGTGCAATCCATACAACAGAGGATTGACTATAACTTATGAAACATCTCATTTATTATGCTTCCAACAAAACAATTCAAGAAAAAATTAAGATAACCTAATGTTTACTGCCGCAATCCAACGAACAGGCGGCACGCAAATTGAAAGATTGCGGAAAGGGCCTCGGGCCCTTGGTGTCACGATCAGAGAATGAAAATAATGGAGAGATCCCGAGCGAAGGCTCAGGTTATGTGAGGGAAGGAAGACTGAGGAGATCGGTGCATGAGAGGAGGAAGGCCAAGCAAATCGACATCTGGCCATAGATCATGAGAGGAGGGATGGAGTTTTGGGTTCGCACAAGGCAATCGGCCGAGAACCCTACGGTTTTTGCAAGTGAAGGGGTAGATTTCCACAAGCGTGGGGGAGTCTAGAGCGGGTGTTACGTTTTGTGAGACAGGATAGACCAAGTTAAAACATAGAAAAACAAATATTAACTTATAGGGTGATGGCAATATGAGAATTTCAGTGGTGGTTTTTGCGCGATTGATAAGTGCTTGGAAGTTTAAAAGCAGAAGTTTAAACTGTTGTTAAGGGTATGTTTTAACAGCAATTTAAACAGCTGTTAAAGGAATGTTTAACAGCGGTTTTAAAACCTATAAACTTATGCCACTAAAAACACTCTTTTTTTCCTAGTGTGAAATGACAAATTACCGACTTTTGAACAGATTCAAAACATTAAGTATGGTTTGAAGAAGACGATCAATATGCAGATCTAGGATAAACTACAAATTTTCATGCATACAAGTAGAATTTACAATTCACAAACTATAAATTTAAGAACAAATCATGTTAAATTAAGCAGAGCAATAAAGTGGATCAAGTGGCAGAATATTCAACGTTACATTGTGTTTTGAAATCAAACTTATGATGCTAAGCAATTGGCAAATTTTCTACATCNATTCAAAACATTAAGTATGGTTTGAAGAAGACGATCAATATGCAGATCTAGGATAAACTACAAATTTTCATGAATACAAGTAAAATTTGCAATTCATAAACTATAAATTTAAGAACAAATCATGTTAAATTAAGCACTGCAATAAAGTGGATCAAGTGTTAGAATATTCAACGCTACATTGTGTTTTTGAAATCAAACTTATGATGCTAAGCAATTGGCAAATTTTCTACATTTAAACCACAAAGAAAGGGTGGGTGACAATTACAAAGGTTTTCCTTTTATTAAGAAGGCAGGGTTCGTTATGAAATTATACTTCTAGCTTCCATTAACAATGTGTGACACAAGGTTGGTCTTTCAGCTTTGATATCTAGCTTGAGGAAAAGAACCAGAGTAGTTTGATCCAGTAAATGGCACTAACTACAGTTTATACATTCACCATTACACCATAATTTTTTAAGATTGCAAATGCTGTCTTTGGCATGAATTTTAGTCTTTATTTACGACCAGCTAACCGGGGAACACCAGTATAATTCATGTTTTATAAGTAATAGAAGTAGGATATTAATCTAATTATCTAACTGTTTATTAAAATTTTCTGGAATGAAATATTAATTGTTAAGATTGACTTTAGTCCTTGGATTTTTGGAATTGTATGGTATGTTTATGAATTTCCAAATAAATAAATAAACAAACAAAAAACCATATAGCTATATCAAGCTAGGTCACATAAGGTTTAGATACTGCTTTAATTTATAACAGTAGTACAGTTAATAATGAAGAAATTACTGGGATAAGTGAAAAGAAGGATTAGAACGAAAGAATCATGTGTGGGAAAAGAACACACCACGGAATATAGTACAATATAGCATAACTCATCTTTCAAAAAAAAAAAATATTTACTTGAAAAAGGTCAGAAAGAGTTATAGCAGAAATATCTAAAATATAGGCTCAGAATAAGCAAATAAATGACTAAGAATAACTATAACCAACAAAAAAATAAACAAATTTCCTATCATTATCGCAATAATAAAGCAATTATAAAGTCAAAATTCTGGACCATTTTCTACAGAAAAAAATGCGAAAAGAACAGAAATTCTCAGTCACGGAATCATACAAATAGCTGCAACAAGGATCCACTAGAATAAAGCAAAAAAATATTAGTACCTGAAGAAGCTAACAACTAGCCTTGTTCATAACTGCAATAAAAAATCTCAGAATCTGATTCATGAGAAGCACTTTATGTTATTCGTCTCTTCAGAATAATAAACTTAAGTTAATAAAGCCTCAACTCAAGTACATNTAACAACTAGCCTTGTTCATAACTGCAATAAAAAATCTCAGAATCTGATTCATGAGAAGCACTTTATGTTATCCGTCTCTTCAGAATAATAAACTTAAGTTAATAAAGCCTCAGCTCATGTACAGCACATGTCATAATCCCAATTATAATCCAATAACAATATTCCATGAATAAAAGTTACTAAAGTGATGGATATGGACACTTGGGATAAATAAATCAACACAAGGAATAGGTACATATTGAAAGACAATTGTTTGTTTGATACTTACAGCGAGTCTTTGTGAAATGTATATGATTTGTTAGGGACTTCATGTGCAAGATTCTCTATTTACTAATCATTTCGGTGGAGTAATGAATTATGTGCTAGAATCGATATTTTGGAGCACACTTTGGGCAATTTTATTGATTTTAAATTGGAAACTCTGATGATTTATATACAACAACAACGACGACAAAGCCTTAATCCCTCTACGTGGGGTCGGCTACATGAATCTTTTTTCCTCCATTGAGTCCTATTTAGTGTCATATTTCCTTTAGTTATAATAAATTAAGATCATTTTTTATACAATAAGCCCAAGTCTTCCTAGATCTACCTCGGCTTTTCTTAACATAAGTCGAATCTAGAACATCTACTCTCCTAATCGGATCATCAGATGGTAGACGCTTAATGTGATCAAACCATCTAAGATGACTTCGGATCATCAGATGGTCGACGTTTAATGTGACCAAACCATCTAAGACGACTTTCTTTAATTTTTTCCGTCACAGGAGCTACACCAACCCTATCACGGATATATTCATTTCGCATTTTGTCTCTAAGTTTGCAGAAGCTACACCAACCCTATCACGAATATATTCATTTCGCATTTTGTCTCTAAGTGTAAAGCCACCCCACCTCTCCAACCCTATCACGGATATATTCATTTCGCATTTTGTCTCTAAGTGTAAAGCCACTCATCCAACCCTATCACGGATATATTCATTTCGCATTTTGTCTCTAAGTGTAAAGCCACTCATCCACCTTATTATTATCATCTTGGCAAAACTTAAATTAGTATTATGCTTCTCTTTTAAAGGCCAACATTTAGCTCCATAGAGCATTGCAGGTTTCACCACCGTCTTATTCGCTTATTATGCTTCTCTTTTAAAGGCCAACATTCAGCGACATAAAGCATTGCAGGTCTCACCACTTCAGTCTAAGCAACCATTTAGAGCATTGCAGGTCTCACCACCGTCTTATAAAATTTTCCTTTCAGTCTTAGCGGTACTTTCGAATCAACACAAAAGGCCCGAAGCATTCCTCCACTTCAACCAACCAACTTGAATTCTACTATTAACATCTCACAAAAGGCCCGAAGCATTCCTCCACTTCAACCACCCAACTTGAATTCTACTATTAACATCTCCATCTATATCACCATCGTTTTGAACAACATACCCAAGATATCTAAATCGTTCACACCTTCTAATAATTTAGTCACCCAAAGTTACACTTCTGTCACTAGAGCTACTACTACTAAACTTACATTCCATGTATTCAGTTTTAGTTCTACTCAAATAAAGGCCTTTAAACTCCAATGTAGACCTCCATAATTCAAGTTTTTCCTGGGCTTTTTTCCTCGTCTTATCCATGAGAATATCATCAGCGAAAAGCATACACCAAGGTACATCCTTCTGTAAATGTCCAGTAAGACCATCCATNTGGAGCACACTTTGGGCAATTTTATTGATTTTAAATTGGAAACTCTGATGATTTATATACAACAACAACGACGACAAAGCCTTAATCCCTCTACGTGGGGTCGGCTACATGAATCTTTTTTCCTCNTACATATTGAAAGACAATTGTTTGTTTGATACTTACAGCGAGTCTTTGTGAAATGTATATGATTTGTTAGGGGCTTCATGTGCAAAATTCTTTATTTACTAATCATTTAGGTGGAGTAATAAATTATGTGCTAGAATCGATATTTTGGAGCGCACATTGGGCAATTTTATTGATTTTAAATTGGACACTCTGATGATTTATATACAACAACGACGACAAAGCCTTAATCCCACTACGTGGGGTTGGCTACATGAATCCTTTTTCCTGCATTGAGTCCTATTTAGTGTCATATTTCCTTTAGTTATAATAAATTAAGATCATTTTTTATACAATAAGCCCAAGTCTTCCTAGATTTACCTCTATCTTTCTTAACATAAGTCGAATCTAGAACATCTACTCTCCTAATCGGATCATCAGATGGTAGACACTTAATGTGATCAAACCATCTAAGACGACTTTCTCTAATTTTGTTCGTCGCAGGAAGCTACACCAACCCTATCACGAATATATTCATTTCGCATTTTGTCTCTAAGTGTAAAGCCACCCCACCTCTCACCAACCCTATCACGGATATATTCATTTCGCATTTTGTCTCTAAGTGTAAAGCCACTCATCTACCTTATCATTATCATCTCGGCAAAACTTAAATTAGTATTATGCTTCTCTTTTAAAGGCCAACATTTAGCGCCATAGAGCATTGCAGGTTTCACCACCGTCTTATAAAATTTTCCTTTCAATTTAAGCAGTGCTTTTCTATGACACAAAAGGCCCGAAGCATTCCTCCACTTCAACCAACCAACTTGAATTCTACTATTAACATCTCTCCCCACCGTCTTATAAAATTTTCCTTTCAGTCTAAGCGGTACTTTTCTATCACATAAAAGACTCACCAACATTTTATAAAATTTTTCTTTCAGTCTAAGCGATATTTTTTTTATCACACAATAGGCCCCAAAAGTCTTAAAAAATTTTCCTTTCAGTCTAAGCGGTACTTTTCTATCACACAAAAGGCCCGAAGCATTCCTCAACTTAAACCAACCAACTTGAATTCTACTATTAACATCCCCATCTATATCACCATCGCTTTGAACAATGGACCAACCAACTTGAATTCTACTATTAACATCCCCATCTATATCACCATCGCTTTGAACAACATACTCAAGATATCTAAATCGTTCACACCTTTTGATAATTTAATCACCCAAAGTTACGCTTCTGTCACTAGAACTACTACTACTACTAAACTTACATTCCATGTATTCAGTTTTAGTTCTACTCAAATAAAGGCCTTTAAACTCCAATGTATACCTCCATAATTCAAAAGTTTTTCCTGGGCTTTTTTCCTCGTCTTATCCACGAGGATGTCATCAGCCAAAAGCATACATCAAGGTGCATCCTCCTGTAAATGTCCAGTAAGACCATCCATACAACAACATCAACAACAACAACTAAGCCTTAATCTCACTACATGGGGTCGGCTACATGAATCTCTTTTTCTTCATTGCGTCCTATTTAGTGTCATATTTTCATTTAGTTCTAATAAATCAAGATCATCCATAACTAAAACAAAAAGATATGGGCTTAAAGTCGATCTCTGATGTAATCCAACAGAAATAGGAAAATATTTGGTCAATCCTCCTTCAGTTCGACACAAGTAAGTAATCCAACAGAACTAGGAAAATATTTGGTCAATCCTCCTTCAGTTCGAACACAAGTAACAAATAGTATACATATCTTTAATGACTTGAATATAAGTCAATCAACACATTTCTTCTCGAGAACTCTCGTATATATATCTTTAATGACTTGAATATAAGTCATATCAACACCTTTCTTCTCAAGAACTCTTCAAAAGATAACCCTTGCAACCTTATTATAAGTTTTTTCTAAATCAATAAAGATCAAATGTAGATTCTCCTTATTATCTCTGAGCTTCTCCATCAAACCTCTGAATAAATCAATAAATGTATAACTTTCATAGTATGAGAAATCTTTGTAATACGTTTTAACTTATGTTCAGTTATCCTCTCCCATAATTTTAAATTATGACACATCAACTTAATTCCTCTATAATTTGCCACTATTGTGCATCCCCGTTATTCTTAAAAATGGGGACCAAAATACTCGCCCTCCACTACTCAGGCATCTTTTTGGTGTTTAAAATAATATTAAAGAGTTTGGTATGCCAAAAAACTCCCAAATCTCCTAAATATTTCCATACTTCAATTTGGATATCATCAGGTCCTACAAACTTTCCACCCTTGGTCTTTTTAAAGCTTCCTCAACATCTTTTTTACTAATACAACGGTAAAATGAAATGTTTTATTCTTATTAACGATATTAAGATCACTAAGGTCAATCGTATTTTCAGAAATTTCATTAAGAAGTTTATCAAAATAACTTACTCACCTATGCTGAATATTTTTTCTAAGAAAAACATTTTTTTTATTTTCATCTTTAATGCACTTTACTTGAGTTAAAACTTTTTTTCTCTTTGTTTGGCTAGTTTATACACATATTTTTCACCCTCCTTAGTATCTAATATATCACAAAGATCATCAAAAGAAGAATTTTTAGCATCACAGATTGTTCTTTTAGACTCCCTGTGGGCCATTTGATATTTTTCTCAATTCTCTAAGATTTTATATTTAAACCTATTTTTATAGTATAACTTCTTATATTTTATCTTTTCTTGCACATTGTTATTCCACCAATTATTTTTAATTGAAAAAAAATTTTCTTTTGATTCTTCAAGTACCTCTTTTGCTATTTGTTTAATAGTGTTCATTAATTTACCCGACATAACATTTGCTTCATAATGAACATCCCAAATTTTAAAATCTGAAATTTTACTCATAAAAATAATTTTTAATTGTGTATTTTAGGTTCTCCCATCTAATTCTATGATGATGAGTTCTAGTATTCTCTATTTTAAAACTCTTCATCTTAAAATCTAGAACTAATAAACGATATTGGGTACTTAAATCCTCACTTGAAATGACCTTACAATCATTACAATCTCGACGATCTCTTCATCTCATAAGAAAATAATCAATTTTTATTTTATTAGATCCATTCATATAAGTAATAAGATGTTTATCTCTTTTCTTGAAAAAATATTGGTAATAACAAAATCATACGCTAAAGCAAACTCTAAAATAGCTCTACCTTCTTCATTAGTCACTCCAAAACCGTAGCCACTATGAATATTTCTGAAATCTTTTACAACTCCATCGACATGTCCATTTAAATCTCCTCCAATACAATTTTTTTTTTCAAGAAGTATCATTTGTATTAAATCTTCTAAATCATTTCAGAATTTTTCTTTAAACCCTATATCTAAACGTACTTGAAAAGCATAAGCACTTATAATATTAAAAATCTTAGTATCAATGAAAATCTTAACGGCTATAATTTTATCTCTAACTCTATTAATTATTTACAACATTATCTTTCAAACTCTTATCTATAATTACACCTACAACATTTCTAGTGTGACTCTTAGCAGAATACCAAATTTTAAAACCTAAGTTATCAATCTCCTTAGCCTTTTCTCCAACTCATTTAGTTTCTTGAATACATAAGATTTCTAATTTATACTCTGATGATTTATATATGGGCAAAAAATTCTGGGATTAGTCTTCTACTTTGCTTAAATTCAAGCCTTCTCTTCATGTATTTTTATCACAATTGTCCCTAAAACTTGTCTATGATTTTAAGTTTTCAAGTATTTTAAACGTCATGATCATCACATAATGTAATTTTTTTCTGCATTGAACACAACCAAAGTTTTCCTCATGTTAGTGAATAGGGAGTTGTTTAGAAGATAGAAATTCCACAACAAATGATAGTATACGCTCAAGTATAAGCGACAAACATAATAAAGACAAAAGATAATTAAATCAAAATAAAAATTTTAGCAAAACAATTTTTTTATAAACTGATCAGCCAAGCAGAAAGAACAAAGATTTGCATTGTCATTCAAAATAGATCAAAGTAAGAAACAAGTAACCGAAGCAAAATGGAAATATTCAATATAAAATGTGGCAACTGAATAGTTTGCCCAGTTTTTCTATCAAATTAAATAACAAAGAAGAACCAAATATTTTATAAATCATGAATATGAATCTAACATTACTGATTGCTATAGAACAAAAGCATGAAGTACTTGAAAATATTTGAATATAAAACAGAAAAATCACAAACCTTACTAAAACAACTTTAGTTTTGCAGCATGCAGCATCATAGGTTAAATAATTTGTAAAAACATTAATCAAAGTAAGTTTGATTTCTCTTGGAACTTGTGCTAAAAGCCAAACAAAAGCATTTATGAAACATTTCACAGAAATATTCACCGCATTACTCCAACAAGTAAATATATAGATCTCTAGTACCTAAAATAAAATTGTCACTTGTTTCTCAAAAAGGTTTGATGTTCCGAATTGAATCTCACCTGTGTCTAGAAGCAGAGATTTCAAAGGCAGAAGTATGTTGTACAAAAACTTTTCTTTAAATTTGTAAACAAATTATTCTACTACAAAACAAAAGGAAAAAAAAATGTAAATATATCATGAAATGTAAGAAGAAAGATAAAAATTTCCGGATATGCCAATGTTTTAAACTTTTAGTGAGACGGGGATGAAATGTCCAGAGAAGTGGTGATGATGCTTGAATCAAAGGCATGTGTCGGTTTAATTTTTATAATTTAATTTCAACTTTCATGTTTAGGATCTTTGATGCAGAAAACAGGCTCCACTTATGAATAAAAACAAACAAATCATCCTTCAATTTATCTCCAGAGTGAATTAGACGTGAAAAATTTACAAAAGTATGACCAAACTGATCTACTCTTATGCAATTATTATTAGTGTTAGCCCAAACAGACTTGAAC
This sequence comes from Phalaenopsis hybrid cultivar, assembly GCA_002079205.1. Lineage (NCBI taxonomy): Eukaryota > Viridiplantae > Streptophyta > Magnoliopsida > Asparagales > Orchidaceae > Phalaenopsis > Phalaenopsis hybrid cultivar. Next base: position 28,232 of record JXCR01144896.1, on the reverse strand, counting down.
AATACACTTCTAAAAAAATTTAAATAATTGATGTCAATAATTTCAATAAATCGGTAGTAAAAGTTTAAGTTTCCAATTTAAGTGATACTAACAATACCATAATTTTAAGATTTCTTATTTTCGTCACGTTGTTTAGTGTGAAAGTTGTATACGTTATTATTGAATCCTTTGTACCATTGGGCAACTTTATTAGACCCTTAGCATTGCTTTAACTTTGTCCGGTCCCAAAGGATTATCATTATTTATTACATACATATATTATGTAAATTATTAATATCTTGGGACAATACTTAATAATTAAACAGGTAAATTTCAACCTTATCATTTGCTTAGACCAAACATCAAAGCTTACTTCCTTTACCATTCACGATATTCTCGATATTTGTGGATATGAGATGTGTAAGACATCATCTGTTTATCTTCTTATTAATAATAAAAATATCTTTGTACGTAGCAATATTATCGCAATGATGAAGCACATATTTATGAGCTTGTTCTTAGAAAAATCTAGGACTGTTTTGATAATCAATGTAAACTTTAATATTTACATTCAAAATGCTCAAAATGTTAACATCACATCAAAAAATATCACATTTACTAATTTCTTAAAAGTCAAATGCAACTTTTTATGCATAAATTAATGGCACCAAGGTGTTGTANTAAAATCCTCTGCAGCTCCGTGGACGTAGGCAATTTGCCGAACCACGTAAATCTTGTGTCGCCTTTTCTGGTGTGATTTTTCTCGATCTATTTTTGCTTTATTGTCGTCGTCTTTTTCATAACAAGGTCAACTATTATGGTCTCGAGCGTCGATGCGTCCAGACATACAATTATGTAGTGGTGAGAGCCTCACCAATCTCTTGAGCCCGTGAAATGAAAAAATTATGAGTACCACAAAATCTCATTATTAAATTATTGAGTATCAAGTGAAATTTACCAGTTTTAGATAGTCCACCCTATGCAGGCCTGAGCCTTTAATGTGGAGAGCGGCACCCCTCACCCTCTCGGTCATCCTGTTCTGCTAATTGGTTGACATTTTCCTCTGATAACCAAGAGAAGCTCGGGCTTTGGTCAAGTGAGCCAAAATCTTCACTCCAACCCAGATGGGTTGTTCCCTCTTCATACAAGAGGTGGTGAACATGTCACCCAACTGATGTCTGCCATGAACCAAAAAAATATTTCAGATTAGTTGACAATACTCTGACACCTAGTGGCAAAGCCTTTACAAATTAAAAATTATGCACGTTAAATTATAATTGCAATTCAAATGATGTTTGCAAACTCCCTAAATCACATGTCATGGGTCATGATTGGGATNTAACATACGTTATATAATTAATATAATATATTATTTATATATATTAATATTAGGGATGTGAAACTAGCTCGTTGTTCGCGAACAGCTCGTGTTCGGCTCGTTCGTTAAGAAACGAACACGAGCAGTAATTTCATGAACAATTTCGAACACGAACCTATTTCAAACAAACTAAATTTCAAACGAACTGAACACGAACACGAGCTCTATTCGTTCGTGTTCGGTTCGTTTACACCCCTAGCGAAATAATAGTAATGTATATCCTAGGACAATACCAAGATTGTGTTGTTTAAATACCTCTATCATAGAGCTTTTGGATAGTTCGTTTAATAATAGTGCTAGTAATGTCAGGGTTTTGTTGAAAGTGGATGGCTGGTTCTCGAGACCTCACTATGATATCTAGTAGTATGAAAAGAAATCATACTACTAGATTTATGCAAATTAGCTTCAGCTAAATTTGATGCTAATAGGACGATAATCCGATAAAAAATAGTTTTAGCAACAAATTTGCGTCGAATATATGGTCCATGCAAAAATCAACGTCATAAATGTAATTAGCTTCTAAAGTGTACAACATAAACAGGTTGCGTCGATTTTAGCCTCAAACAATGTCAATGTTAACCAACTTTGACACGCCCATACTGCCACAAATGTTAACTACGGAATTTACGTCCACTTTTAGCAAACACAAATTTGGGTTGTGATATGTGTCGGTTGTATCTACCATAGAGGTTGTTTAACGTTAGAGCATATTGAAGAGCGTTGGAAATTATCGAAGGCATTAGTATCAAAAATGTTTAACCCAAACCGGCTGCAAATTGGAAAAATATATATATAAAGAATTATCATATTTTCTTACAACATGCACACAACGAATATGAATATCATAAAGATTTACTTATCCGCCATCACAACACAAAATTTATAGCACAAACAAGTACCAACAATGAAAAAAAAAAAAAATTTAACAGACATTAATCTGAATGCATAAGAGTTCACAACACATATTATAGAAATAAATAATAATATGTCTACATACTCAATAAGCCAAAAAAAAAAAAAAACATAAACCTCTACGGGGCATCATCATCCTCCTCCTTCTCTCCCTCAGCCTCCTACTCAACCACAAAATTCAGATTGATTACCACAACAATCTGCAATATGCTCTATCAGTCGTACTAAAGTGCCCACGACTCTCTGTTGTCTCTCAAACAAGTTTTTGTCATTCATAGTAGTTACATACAAAATAAGTTCCTCATGTTTGATAATAATGACCTTGAACCACCCTGACGATCAAGGGAGTGCTCATTCTCAAATGCAATCCCCTTCGCACCCAGGCATACACCCCCCTTCTTCTCATTTATTGTCTGCCTCCAAATATCAAAATCGAACTGTACGGTGGTAGACTGGCTACCACTGCTACTGATGGTTGTAGGGATCTATCTTTCCCTTTGTCATTGTTTGTCTCAAACGTGTTTTTACTCCTCCTAAATAATTAGAACCAAAGATTAATTGTTAGTTTATATTAATAATGTCAAAATTTTAGAAAATCATTTTTTGTCTACATTGACACACTGAGTTGTCAGAGNTGCGTCCTATTTAGTGTCATATTTTCATTTAGTTCTAATAAATTAAGACCATCCATAACTAAAACAAAAAGAATGGGCTTAAAGTCGATCCCTGATGTAATCCAACAGAAATAGGAAAATATTTTGTCAATCCTCTTTGCTTAAAGCCGATCCGATGTAATCCAACAGAAATAGGAAAATATTTGGTCAATCCTCCTTCAGTTCGAACACAAGTAAGTAATCCAACAGAACTAGGAAAATATTTGGTCAATCCTCCTTCAGTTCGAACACAAGTAACAAATAGTATACATATCTTTAATGACTTGAATATAAGTCAATCAACACATTTCTTCTCGAGAACTCTCGTATATATATCTTTAATGACTTGAATATAAGTCATATCAACACCTTTCTTCTCAAGAACTCTTCAAAAGATAACTCTTGGAACCTTATCATAAGCTTTTTCTAAATCAATAAAGATCAAATTTAGATTCTCCTTATTATCTTTGAGCTTCTCCATCAAACCTCTCAATAAATGTATAGGTTTCATAGTAGACCTGCCTGGCATAAATCCAAATTGATTATGAGAAATCTTTGTAATACGACTTAACTTATGTCTACCCTCTTCCATAATTTTAAAGTATGACACATCAACTTAATTCCTCTATAATTTGCACACTCTTAGGCAGTCCTTTATTCTTAAAAATGGGGACCAAAATACTCTTCCTCCACTCCTCAGGCATCTTTTTAGTATTTAAAATAATATTAAAGAGTTTGGTATGCCCAAAAACTTTCAAATCTCCTAAATATTTTCATACTTCAATTGAGATATCATCAGGTCCTACAAACTTTCCACCCTTCGTCTTTTTAAAGCTTCCTCAACATCTTTTTTACTAATGCGACGATAAAAATGAAATGTTTTATTCTTATTATTTAAAGCCTCAACTTCTTTTTTGCTAATGCGACGGTAAAAGTGAAACGTTTTATTATTATTTGAGAAACTAAGATCACTAAGGTCGATCGTATTTTCAGAAACTTCATTAAAAAGTTTATCAAAATAACTCACTCAAGCACTTTTTTATTTTCATCTTTAATACACTTTACTTAAGTTAAAATTTTTTTTTTCTCTTTGTTTGGCTAGTTTATACACATTTTTCACCCTCCTTAGTATCTAATTTATCATAAAGCTCATTAAAAGCAGAATTTTTAGAATCATAGATTCTTCTTTTAAAAACCTACGGGCCATTTGATATTTTTCCCAATTCTCTAAGATTTTATATTTAAAACAATTTTTATAGTATAATTTCTTATGTTTTATCTTTTCTTGCACATTATTATTCCACCAATTATTTTTATTTGAAGAAACTTTTTTCTTTCGATTCTTCAAGTACATATTTTGTTACTTGTTTAATAGTGTTTATTACTTTATCCCACATAACATTTGCTTTATCATGAACATCCCAAAATTTAAAATCTTGAATTTTACTCATAAAAATAATTTTAATTGTGTATTTTAGGTTCCCCCATCTAATTCTATGATGATGAGTTCTAGTATTCTCTATTTTACAACTCTTCATCTTAAAATCTAGAACTAATAAACGATATTGGGTACTTAAATCCTCACCCGGAATGACCTTACAATCATTACAATCTCGACGATCTCTTCATCTCATAAGAAAATAATCAATTTTTGTTTTATTAGATCCATTATTATAAGTAATAAGATGCTCATCTCTTTTCTTTAAAAAAAATATTAGTAATAACAAAATCATACGCTAAAACAAACTCTAAAATAACTCTAAATTCTTCATTAGTCACTCCAAAACCGTAGCCACAATGAATATTTCTGAAATCTTTTACCACTCCACCGACATGTCCATTTAAATCTTCTCCAATAAAAATTCGTTCTTCAAGAGGTATCATTTGTATTAAGTCTTTTAAATCATTTCAGAATTTTTCTTTAAACCCTATATTTAAACGTACTTGACGAGCATGAGCACTTATAATATTAAAAATCTTAGTATCAATGAAAATCTTAAAGGCTATAATTCTATCTCTAACTCTATTAATTTTTACAACATTATCTTTCAAATTCTTATTTATAATTACACCTAGTGAGACTCTTAGCAGAATACCAAATTTTAAAACCTAAGTTATCAATCTCCTTAGCCTTTTCTCTAACCCATTTATTTTCTTGAATACATAAGATTTCTAATTTATACTCTGGCGATTTATATATGGGCAAAAAATTCTGGGATTAGTCTTCTACTTTGCTTAGATTCAAGCCCTCTCTTCATGTATTTTTATCACAATTGTCCCTAAAACTTGTCTATGATTTTAAGTTTTCAAGTATTTTTAACGTCATGATCATCACATAATATAATTTTTTTCTGCATTGAACACAACCATCAGTTTTCCTCGTGTTAGTGAATAGGGAGTTGTTTAGAAGATAGAAATTCCACAACTAATGATAGTATACGCTCAAGTATAAGCAACAAACATAATAAAGACAAAAGATAATTAAATCAAAATAAAAATTTTAGAAAAATAATTTTTTTATAAACGGATCAGCCAAGCAGAAAGAACAAAGATTTGCATTGTCATTCAAAATAGATCAAAGTAAGAAACACGTGATCGAAGTAAAATGGAAATATTCAATATAAAATGTGGCAACTGAATAGTTTGCTCAGTTATTCTATCTATTTAAACAAAGAAGAACCAAATATTTTATAAATCATGAATATGAATCAAACATTACTGATTGATATAGAACAAAAGCACGAAGTACTTGAAAATATTTGAATATAAAACAGAAAAATCACAAACCTTACTAAAACAACTTTAGTTTCGCAGCATGCAGCATCATAGGTTAAATCATTTGTAAAAACATTAATCAAAGTAAGTTTGATTTCTCTTGGAACTTGTGCTAAAAGCCAAACAAAAGCATTTATGAAACATTTCACAGAAATATTCACCGCATTACTCTAACAAGTAAATATATAGATCTCTAGTACCTAAAATAAAATTGTCACTTGTTTCTCAAAAAGGATTGATGTTCCTAATTAGATTGCTCCAACATGAATCTCAACTGTGTCTAGAAGCAGAGAGTTCAAAGGCAGAAGTATGTTGTACAAAAACTTTTCTTAAAATTTGTAAACAAATTATTCTACTACAAAACAAAAGGAAAAAGAAAACACAAATGTAAATATATCATGAAATGTAAGAATAAAGAAAAAAAATTCCCGATATGCCAATGTTTTAAACTTTTAGTGAGACGGGGATGAAATGTCGAGAGAAGTGGTGATCATGCTTGAATCAAAGGCATCTCTCGGTTTAATTTTTATAATGAAATTCCAACTTTCATGTTTAGGATCTTTGATGTAGAAAACAAACTCCACTTATGAATAAAAAAAAACAAATCATCCTTCAATTTATCTCCAGATTGAATTAGACGTGAAAAATTTACAAAAGTATGACCAAACTGATCTACTCTTATGCAATTATTATCAGTGTTAGCCCAGTCACACTTGAATAATACACTGCTAAAAAATTTAAATAACTGATGTCAATAATATCAATAAATCGGTAGTAAAGGTTTAAGTTTCCAATTTAAGTGATACTAACAGTACCATAATTTTGAGATTTCTTATTTTCGTCACGTTGTTTAGTGTGAAAGTTATATACGTTATTATTGAACCCTTTTTACCATTGGGCAACTTTATTAGACCCTTAGCATTGCTTTAACTTCGTCTGGTCCCAAAGGATTATCATTATTTATTACATACATGTATTATGTAAATTATTAATATCTCGGGACAATACTTAATAATTAAACAGGTAAATTTCAACCTTATTATTTGCTTAGACCAAACATGAAAGCTTATTTCCTTTACCATTCACGATATTCTCGATATTTGTGGATATGAGATGTGTAAGGCATCATTTGTTTATCTTCTCATTAATAATAAAAAAATCTTTGTACATAGCAATATTATCGCGATGATGAAGCACATATTTATGAGCTTGTTCTTGAAAAATCTAGGATTGCTCTGATAATCAATGTAAACTTTAATATTTACATTCAAAACACTCAAAACGTTAACATCACATCAAAAAATATCACATTTACTAACTTCTTAAAAGTCAAATGCAACTTTTTATGCATAAATTAATGGCACCAAGGTGTTGTCAAGGAAATGAAAAACTTTAGTTGTTAGATATATAAATCCTTAAGAATTATGTTGGTACCTATGCAAATTTCTCAGCTTTCAAACATGTAGATAAAGGCTTGCGCATATAGCACCATTGAATTTATACAGCAAGGAAGTTATTTGTTAAAGAGAATAATCCCTTTGTAATCATGATCAGCAGTCGGTATAATAGCCAAATTTCAAATGTAAAATGGTGTACAAATAAATTTATAAAAATTATAGCAAGAACCTTGCAATTGGGCACATAAATATCACAAAAAAGAAAATTCCATATTGTAATGTGCTTTTACAAATATGATATCAATCTTAATAATTTACATCTATACCATTAAATGCTTTTGTATTTAAGCGCATAACACCTAAATATTAAGAAGTTTATATATTGTTCATATATATATATATATA
>JXCR01144894.1:69791-91171 GCA_002079205.1 Phalaenopsis hybrid cultivar | reverse complement strand
AGTCTCAACTTCCTTCTTTTATAAATCTCCAAGAGGTGTCCTGATAACTCTTCAAAATGTGTCCCAATTCGATGTATTCTCCAAAGGATGTCTCCTTTCATAAGTCTTTTAGGAATATTTTTGTTTCTAGTGGTCATAACCACCCTCTTTAGCCAATAGGTGCCTCAAATACCCCTTCAAAATTTGAGAAAATGAAGGGGCCTCTGGTGCTTAAGCGCGGCCTTCTCTGTTTTCCCCTGGGCTTAAGCGTCGGATCTGACGCTTAGGCGCCAAAACACTTTAGCACAATTTTCACCTTTTTGCTCCAAATTTGATTCTTTTTTACTCCTTTTAGCATTTTTCACATTTTTACTTTTATCTGAAAGAAAAACACACAAATACCTTCCATTAAAGTGCAATATCTCAAAAATAGGTATAAAAATGTGTCTAAAAATACTATATATTTTAGGTGTACTAAAATCCCCTAAACTTAAAATGTTACTTGTCCTCAAGTGACACTTCATTCCTTAAAAACTAAATAAGTATGATATGTGGTGAGTTTCTTTAGGAGTTACTAAAATTTTGATTTAGAAATATAGCAGTCTAATTTAGAAAAATTATTTAGTAAATGAGACCAACTTAAAGTTTAGAAATTTTTAATGTTAAGAAATATGAAAATACGAGTTCTTATCTAATTCAGAAATATTTTAGATTCTCCAAATTTAGATTTTAGTCCTTTTATTATCTCCACTTTAAAATTTTTATTAAGAATAATTTTACTTACTATATTATATCCTTAAGCTTAAGAGTTTCTCAAGTCATATATTTTAAAAAGATCAAATGTGGAACCAATTTTTGATTAGACACTAATCCTCAAGCTTCTCCTCCCTTACTTTTTCTCTTTTCTTTTTCTTTTTCTCTTGCTTTTCTTTTTCTTTTTCTTTTCTTTTATTTTTCTTTTTTCTTAGGCAAGGATTACTTTATTTGGATAGGCCTTTAATGGTTTTGAATTCCACTTCTCCTTCCTAAAGCAAAATCTTGATATAAATCTTTTACTTAAGAATAAAATACTACTTTTAAAAATTATTTTTAACAAAAGAAATTTAAGTACTAAAAATAAAAGTCTAAATTTCTAAATTTTTCAAAAATAAAATTTTTCTTACTAAAGATAGTTACACTATATTTAACATTTTGTACACTAAAAATTTTTAACTTAAAGTTTTTCTTCATTAGTCAGAATTTTAATTAAATTTTCTTTCTCATTTCTAAAATCAAATTTACTTCCCTAATAAAAATTTATATACAAATCAATTTTTTTCTTTTCAAATCAAATTCACTTGTAGCACATTTGAGAACAAATAAAATTCTAGTTTTTAAAAATTTTAACTAAATTTTCTTACTCATTTCTGAAATCAAATTTTACTTCCCTAATATAACTTCATATACATAATCCATTTTCTTTCCTCATTTATAAAATCAAATTTTACTTCCCTAATATAACTTCATATACATAATCATTTTTTTTAAATTTCAAATTCACTTGTAGCACATTTGAGAACAAATAAAATTCAAGTTTTGAAAATATTTTTCATCCCCCCCCCCAAACTTAGATTTTTAACAGATTAAAAAGTTAAGCAGCAAATATAAGTAAGCATGAATGAAAATTCGAAATAACATGCTTACAGAAATTTTTATACCCTAATTATACATGTATAAAACTAAAAATATCAGTAAAATTAATTTTTGATTAATTTTCTATCATTTTCATTTCAATTCAACATGTAGAGATTCAATTGACTTCTAAGTAGTGGGTACAAACATATAAACAAGCTAACACACTATATTTGATTTCCAGTCTCAATATAAAAATAAACACAGTAACATGATAAAAGAAAAATACCGAGTAACAGTTTTTTGAGTTTAAAATTTAAAAATAAAGTTAGCAACATTTTCAACTTTTCACAAGACATAGAATCAAGTTCAATCCTTACCTAACTAATACAGTACTCAACACAACAGTAACAATTATTACCGTAAATATTAAAATAATATACTAACAAACACAACATCACAACATAATTAAACAAAATAATTGTCTCACACATCACAGAGTCTAAACAAATACACAAATGCAAATGTAGCAAGTACAAACCACATAGTCCAACTACATATTACAAACATCAAAATAAATCAGTCCTCCTCTTCATCAACCTCAGAGTCACCGCTATTCTAAACATTTGTAGACTCATAATCAGGGTATCTAGGATATGGAGGAAATTGCACCCTTGGGTTACCCCTAATGAGGTTTTCCCGAGATGAATGAAATTTCTCTTTATAATCACTTTTTTTGCTATTATACCCATCAATATGACCTGCAAAGCTTTCTAAATTTCTTACCTTATCGGCGGTATAGTTGATATTGTCCATCATACTCTGTAATAGTTGACTTTGAGTTTCTGTAGACTCACCTCTAGAAGTAGAAGCACGTGAGGTAGATGGTCTAGATGTAGATGTAGCAGAGGTAGAAGCAGCAGACGTTGCCATTCCATAACTCCTTGAAAATCCTCCTCTCCAGCCAAAAATAGAATGCTCTAAATATGACTTCACATTAACACTTGTGATTGTCTTAAGAAGCGACAGTGCTTCCTCCCAGCTATCATATCTCATTCCAGCCTGCTCACATAAAGGAAAATTTAAGGAAGCATATCCTAAACCAGTAGTAACAACAGCCGTGGCAGAACTGATGATAGTTTGATAAATCAAAGCTCCAATATTGATGAGCTTGCCTTCCTGAATACAATAGTTCAACATCACCCTCTCTCTGGTAACTTCACTGAGATGATTTGTAGANCAATTCAACATGTAGAGATTCAATTGACTTCTAAGTAGTGGGTACAAACATATAAACAAGCTAACACACTATTTTTAATTTCCAGTCCCAATATAAAAATAAACACAGTAACATGATAAAAGAAAAATATCGAGTAACAGTTTTTTGATTTTAAAATTTAAAAATAAAGTTAGCAACATTTTCAACTTTTCACAAGACATAGAATCAAGTTCAATCCTTAACTAACTGTTACTCAACACAACAGTAACAATTACTACCGCAAATATTAAAATAATATACTAACAAACACAACATCACAACATGATTAAACAAAAAAATTGTCTCACACATCACAGAGTCTGAACAAATACACAAATGCAAATGTAGCAAGTACAAACCACATAGTCCAACTACATATTACAAACATCAAAATAAATTAGTCCTCCTCTTCATCATCCTCAGAATCACCGCTATTCCAAACATTTGTAGACTCATAATCAGGGTATCTAGGATATGGAGGAAATTGCACCCTTGGGCTAATGAGGTTTTCACGAGATGAATGAAATTTCTCTTTATAATTACTTTTTTTGCTATTATACCCATCAATATGACCTGCAAAGCTTTCTAAATTTCTTACCATATCGGTGGTATAGTTGATATTGTCCATCATCCTCTGTAATAGTTGACTTTGAGTTTCTGTAGACTCACCTCTAGAAGTAGAAACACGTGAGGTAGATGGTCTAGATGTAGATGCAGCAGAGGTAGAAGCAGCAGACGTTGCCATTCCATAACTCCTTGAAAATCTTCCTCTCCAGCCAAAAATAGAATGCTCTAAATATGACTTCATATTAACACTTGTGATTGTCTTAAGAAGCGACAGTGCTTCCTCCCAGCTATCATATCTCATTCCAGCCTGCTCACATAAAGGAAAATTTAAGGAAGCATATCCGAAACCATCAGTAACAACAGTCGTGGCAGAACTGATGATAGTTTGATAAATCAAAGCTCCAATATTGATGAGCTTGCCTTCTTGAATACAATAGTTCAACATCACCCTCTCTCTGGTAACTTCACTTAGATGATTTGTAGGTAATAGATGGGTTGAAATAAAATAGTGTCATGCTTTGGATGGTGCACTTAACTTTGATGTGGCAAAGTTGTCTCTCCTCTCATTTATAATTTTCCAGAGACCTCTTCCATTAGTCAAATAGGAAATAATCTCATCTAGCTCTATCTTAGTAGGACTATAGTTTGCATAAAAACACAAAGTCTCAGGTGGTAAATGATAAAATATATTGATTACCTCAAGTGAAAAAAGGTACCAATTTTCCTCTAACCACGACTCGATCGTCTTCAGCCTCAGGTAGATTATCATAGAATTCTCTAACTATTGAAATAACGACCACAGCAGAATCGTTCTCATTGTCGGTGAACGATAAGATTTTCCATGGATTCACCTGTATTTTTGAAACATCACTCCTGGATAAGTTTTCGTGATTGCAGAGCATCACTATACCTATCTTGAGCTTTAGAACTCACAAATTTGCTTGAATCAAAGTGACTTTTTTCCTTTGTTTCTCTTCATTCTTGGTGTCATTCAACAAATTTCATAAAATTCCATAATAACTTCAAAAATCAAGTCTAATCCACTAAAATTAACTCCTATAAGTATAAACTACACTTTCTATGCAATTTCCATAAATTTTTCCTCATTTTTCACCATGAATAATGATTTTTGAATTCTTCCAAATGTACTCAAAATACATATTGAAAATCCAAAAGTTTTACATAGAAGTGAAGCTCTTACCTCAAGAAACATGAATCTAGCAAATTTTTCTCAATTCCACCAAGAAATCTCCACAAAATAACTTGCCCTAGCCTCCAAAATTGCAAACTGGAGAGGTTGAAGGTGACGGGGAGAGTAAAAATGGCAATTTTTTGGTTTATTTTTCACTTTTGACCGTTCGCGAATCGCTTTTCATGAACTGGTGCTTAAGCGCTGATTAGTGGTGCTTAGGCACTTGCCTCTCGGGTTACATCGCGCTTAAGAGCTAGAATGTGGCGCTTACGCGCTAGTGCATGATTTTTGATATTTTTGAACTTAGGTAAAATGCACTATAAGCCTAAGTATACCACCTCTAAATGGTCTCATAACACTTGAATGACTATTTTCCTCTCCCTTAACTCTCCTTTTTCTCAAAATTCTCCAAAATAACTAATTCAATTTGAGGCTAAAAATACCACAAATTTTCATAAAAATAAACATATACATTCATTCACAAATAAGTACAAATACATATAACACTTAGTTCTCACTCCAAATAGTCTCGGATGAGAAAATCTTTTAAATACAAATACTAAACAAACTAATATAAACTCCCAAAAATAATATTTAACTCTTAGCACATAACGCATTACACAACGACTCTAACAAACAAACTTTAAAATAGAACTTAATTCCATTCTTTATTTTTTGTGAAAAACTCTGGTCTTTCATTAGTCTCTCCTGGGGCAATTGGAATGTAAAGTTGATAAAATGGACGGTGGTGACATGCTCTGATATTATCTTCTTCTATCCATTTTTGTTTAAGATACATCTCCTTATTCACTTCCTCTATATAACTAATATGGCTAAATTGCATTTTTAATTGCCATCCAATATGCTCTAGATGGGCATGCATCTCAATTACCTTTGTTTTCATTAAAGTCGTGACAGTCTCAATTTTGTTAATCTTTTCTGATATTCCTTCAATACTAACAACTAAGAAACTATTATACATCTCTTGTGCACTCTAACTAATGAATTTCCTCCTCATGGTTTCTTCCTTTTTCATCAAATCCATCTCCCATGAAGACATCTTCTTAAAATCTCTCTCTCTCTCTCCTAGACTTTAGGGCTGAAAATGATCTGTGGAAAAATTCCTTCACTAAACTCTTCTATTTATAGGCCTAAATCCCTCTAGTAATACCTAAGCACGTCCTAAAACTGCCTTGACACATTTTAGTCAACCAATTGTCAGTTAAACCAACTAGAATCTGAATTTTACACATGATTTTTAACTCCTGTGCTTAAGCGCCAGTGCTTAATTTTGCATCACTCAACTTAACATTCAAATTATCATTATAGCATGTCTAAATCACTAAATCAAGTCTTAAAATTATTACTAACACATAATAGTCTAAAAAAATACTACCCTAAATTTCTCTTAATCACACACAAACAACATTCAAGGCAAAATACATTGATAAATATGGGTTGCCTCCCACAAAGCGCTTGGTTTAACGTCGTCAGCCCAACGTAACCAGTGCTTATTCGGGTTGATCCAACATCATTCAATTGTTAAATTTATGTTGATCCCCTAATAAATAAGGTTTCAACCTATGATCATTTACTTTAAACACTTTCTCAATTTTATGATCTTTAATATCCACAGCTCCGTATAGATAAAATTTTATTATAACAAATGGTGCCATCCACCTAGACTTAAGTTTTTCTGGAAATAATCTTAACCTTGCATTACATAGCAAAACTTGTTGCCCTGGCTAAAAATTTTTAATATGAATCCTTCAATCATGCCACATTTTCATCTTTTCTTTGGAAATCTTAGCACTTTCATAAGACTCGTTCCTTATCTCTTCAAGTTCATTTAATTACAATAATCTTTTCCCACCAACATCTTTTAAATTATAATTGAACTCTTTAATCACCCAATATGCTTTATGCTCAAGTTCAACTGGTAAGTGACAAGCTTTCCCAAATATTAGCCTATATGGGGACATTCCTATAGGAGTTCTGTATATAGTCCTATAAGCCAACAAAGCATAGTCAAGTCTGACTTACCAATCCATTTTTGTTTGATTAAAAAATTTTTCCATAATTCTTTTAATTTTCTGATTGGATAATTCAGCCAAACCACTTGTCTGAGGATGATAAGCAGTAGCAATTATATGATTTATATGATATTTCTTTAATAATTTCTCCATTTTGGCTTTTCTAAAATGACTTCCCCCATTAGTTACNAATAGAATCTAGATTGTAAAATTTTGTATGCTCTTTTATCAACACAAAAATGTCCCCCTAAATCAAAATTATGACATTTTTGGATAATTTCATAAGTCTCTTCTAAAGGTACATATCTTCGAATTATCAGATCCTTTCCTTGTTTATATAAAAATGGGGTCATCCCAAAAATAATTCTTAGCTTCAGAAATAAATTTCCTCTTCTGTTGGTATGTCATTCCATAGGGTATAATATCACTAACAAGAAAGTTCACAATGTTGGCATACCACGGAACAGGCCACTCGTTAATATTAAACAGTTTTTTATCTGGAAAATGTTCATTAATTTCTTTTTTCAAAATAGAGTAGTTTTTCTAACTCAAGTATGAACAAATGATCAACAATTTGATTTTCAGTTCCCTTCCTATCTACTATTTCAAAGTCAAATTCTTGCTAAAGAAGAATTCATCTTATAAGTCTAAGTTTAGCATCCTTCTTTTTCATTAGGTACTTAATAGCAGAATGATCTGTATGCACTATGCAATGAGTTCCAATTAAATATGATCTAAGTTTATCAAAGGCATATACTATTGCTAATAACTCCTTTTCAGTTGTTGTATAATTAATTTGAGTTTCATTAAGTGTTTTACTATAATAGTAAATTACTTTAAAAATTTTATCATTTCTTTGTTTTAAAACAGCTATAATAACATAATTACTAGTATCACACATCAGTTCAAAAGGTTTTCCCCAATCTGGTGAAACTATTATTGATGCTATGACTAATTATTCTTTTAATAACTCAAAAGCTTTTAGGCACACTTCATTAAAATTGAAAATTGCATCTTTCTCCAATAACTGGCATAAGGGCTTAACAATTTTGAAAAGTCTTTAATATATCGTCTATAGAATCTAGCATGTCCTAAAAAACTCCTAATTTACTTTATATTTGTTGGATAAGGTAAATTAGCGATCACTTGAATTTTTGCAAGATCTACTTCTATACCATTTTCTGATATTTTATGTCATAATACAATTCCTCCTGCAACTATAAATTGGTATTTTTCCTAATTAAGGACTAAATTTATTTCATCACAGTGCTTAAGAACTTTTGATAAATGTTCTTAAAATGAGTCAAATGAAGTTCCAAACACTGAAAAATCATCCATAAATACTTCAATCTCTTTTTCAATTAAATTGCAAACTATCATCATACATATTTAAAATGTAGTAGGGGCATTACATAAATCAAAGGGCATTCTTCTAAAAGCAAATGTACCATAAGGACTGGTAAAAGTTGTTTTCTCTTGATTCTCGGGAGTTATTTGTATTTGGTGATAATCAGTATATCCATCCAAAAAATAAAAGTATTTATGCTCAGCTAGTCTATCCAACATTTGATCTAGAAAATGTAGTGGAAAATGATCTTTCCTAGTGGCAAGATTTAATTTTCTATAATCAATACATACTCCCCACCCTGTGACTTGTCTAGTAGGTATTAACTCATTATATTCATTCACAGTCACTGTTGTTCTTCCTTTCTTAGGAATGCAATGAATTGGACTAACCCATGCACTATCTGAAATAGGGTAGATAATTCTAGCATCTAACTACTTTAAAATTTCTTTCTTTACAACTTCTTTCATAACAGGATTCAATCTCTTTCGAGGATCAACTCTGGGTTTTCAGTTCTCTTTCATATGAATTCTATGCATACAAATTGAAAGACTGATTTTTTTTATNATTTAATTACAATAATCTTTTCTCACCAACATCTTTTAAATTATAATTGAACTCTTTAATCACCCAATATGCTTCATGCTCAAGTTCAACTGGTAAGTGACAAGCTTTCCCAAATATTAGCCTATATGGGGACATTCCTATAGGAGTTCTGTATATAGTCTTATAAGCCAACAAAGCATAGTCAAGTCTGACTTACCAATCCATTTTTGTTGGATTCAAAAATTTTTCCATAATTCTTTTAATTTTCTGATTGGATAATTTAGCCGAACCACTTGTCTGAGGATGATAAGCAGTAGCAATTATATGATTTATATGATATTTCTTTAATAATTTCTCCATTTTGGCTTTTCTGAAATGACTTCCCCCATTTGTTATGATAACTCTCAGCATCCCAAATCTATAAAATATGTTCATTTTCAAAAGTTTGCAACACTTTGAGCATCACATTGAGGTAAAACAACAGCTTTTATCCATTTGGATACATAGTCTACTGCTAAAAGTACATATAAATTTCTGAAAAACGGTATAAATGATCCCATGAAATCTAATTCCCAATCATCAAATATTTCAACTTCTAGCATATAATTGAGGGGCATCTCATTTCTTCTAGAAATATTGCCTACTCGTTGAAATCTAATACAAGTTATAATATAAGCATTAACATCTCTAAAGATAGTAGGCCAATAGAATCTAGATTGTAAAATTTTGTATGCTCTTTTATCAACACAAAAATGTCCCCCTAAATCAAAATTATTACATTTTTGGATAATTTCATAAGTCTCTTATAAAGGTACACATCTTCGAATTATCAGATCCTTTTCTTATTTATATAAAAATGGGTCATCCAAAAAATAATTCTTAGCTTCAAAAATAAATTTCTTCTTTTTTTGGCATGTCATTCCATAGGGTATAATATCACTAACAAGAAAGTTCACAATGTTGGCATACCACGGAACACGCCACTCATTAATATTAAACAGTTTTGCAACTGGAAATTGTTCATTAATTTCTTTTCTTCAAAATAGAGTAGTTTTCCTAACTCAAGTATGGACAAATGATCAACAATTTGATTTTCAGTTCCCTTCCTATCTACTATTTTAAAGTCAAATTCTTGCTAAAGAAGAATTCATCTTATAAGTCTAAGTTTAGCATTCTTCTTTTTCATTAGGTACTTAATAGCAGAATGATCTGTATGCACTATGCAATGAGTTCCAATTAAATATGATCTAAGTTTATCAAAGGCATATACTATTGCTAATAACTCTTTTTCAGTTGTTGTATAACTAATTTGAGTTTCATTAAGAGTTTTACTAGAATAGTAAATTACTTTAAAAATTTTATCATATCTTTGTTTTAAAATAGCTCTAATAACATAATTACTAGTATCACACATCAGTTCAAAAGGTTTTCCCCAATCAGGTGAAACTATTATTGGTGCTATGACTAATTATTCTTTTAATAACTCAAAAGCTTTTAGGCACACTTCATTAAAATTGAAAATTGCATCTTTCTCCAATAACTGGCATAAGGGCTTAACAATTTTGAAAAGTCTTTAATATATCGTCTATAGAATCTAGCATGTCCTAAAAAACTCCTAATTTCCTTTATATTTCTTGGATAAGGTAAATTTAGCAATCACTTGAATTTTTGCAGGATCTACTTCTATACAATTTTCTGATATTTTATGTCCTAATACAATTCCTCCTGCAACCATAAATTGGTATTTTTCCTAATTAAGGACTAAATTTATTTCTTCATAGTGCTTAAGAACTTTTGATAAATGTTCTTAACATGAGTCAAATGAAGTTCCAAACACTGAAAAATCATCCATGAATACTTCAATCTCTTTTTCAATTAAATTGTAAACTATCATCATACATATTTAAAATGTAGTAGGGGCATTACATAAATCAAAGGGTATTCTTCTAAAAGCAAATGTACTATAATGACTGGTAAAAGTTGTTTTCTCTTAATACTCGGGAGTTATTTGTATTTGGTGATAATCAGTATATACATCCAAAAAATAAAAGTATTTATGCTCAGCTAGTCTATCCAACATTTGTTCTAGAAAATGTAGTGGAAAATGATCTTTCCTAGTGGCAAGATTTAATTTTCTATAATCAATACATATTCCCCACCCTGTGACTTGTCTAGTAGGTATTAACTCAATATATTCATTCACTGTCACAGTTACTCCTCCTTTCTTAGGAACGCAATGAATTGGACTAACCCATGCACTATCTGAAATAGGGTAGATAATTCCAGCATCTAACTACTTTAAAATTTCTTTCTTTACAACTTCTTTCATAACAGGATTCAATCTCTTTCAAGGATCAACTCTAGGTTTTCAGTTCTCTTTCATATGAATTCTATGCATACAAATTGAAGGACTGATTTTTTTTTATCAGCAATTGTCCATCCAAAGGCTTTCATAAAAATTTTCAGAATTTTCATCAACCTTTCTTCTTCTTCCATCGTTAACTTTGAGGAAATTATAATTGGTAAAGTAGAGGAATCTCCTAAAAAAGGCATATTTTAAATTATCAGGAAGTAACATCAACTCAAGTTTTGGAGGTTTTTCTATTGATGGACAAAATGATTTATCTTTTTCTATCGTGTCCAAAATTTCAAAAACTTCTCAAACATAATTTGAATCTTCCTTGAAAAGATCTTCCCATTGGTCTAAATTCGCTTCTTGCTCATGTTCCAAATCTTTTACTTTAGATTTTTCTTCATAATTAGTTTTGAAATAGCATTCACTTAAATATCTTATAACATCCATTTTATAGCATTCATCATCTTTACCTTTTGCAGGATATTTCATTAATTTTGAAATGTTAAAAGTAACAATTTGATCATTGATGTGTATTGTTAAGTCCCCTTTCTACACATCTATCATTGCTCTTCCTGTAGCTAGGAAATATCTCCCCAAAATGATAGGTAACTCTTTATCTTCCTCCATATCCAGCACAATGGAATCAAAACGAAAGATAAATTAATCCACTTTCACTAGGACATCTTCTATAACTCTTTTAGGGTAAGTTATTGAACAATCTGCTAACTGTAGAGTTACAGTAATAGGGGTTATTTCTTCTAATCCCAATCTTTTAAATATTACTAATGGCATAAGGTTAATGTTTGCACCTAAATTACATAAAGCTTTCCCATAAAATCTCTCTCTCATCGCACATTGAATTGTAAAGCTACCAGGATTTTTAAGCTTTTAAGGAAGCTTCTTCTGAATTATAGCACTGTACTCCTCAGTAAGTGCAACAATCTCATTATCTTAAAACTTCTTTTTCCTGTTGAGAATATCCTTCATAAAGTTTGCATAGCTTGGCATTTGTTATAAGGCTTCTCCAAATGGAATATTAATTATTAGCTTCTTAAAAAATTCCAGAAATTTTTAAAATTGTTTATCCAACTTCTACTAAAGAAGTCTTTGAGGAAATGGAGGTTGTGGCTTTTCTAAGTTAACTTTAAGTGGAGAAATAGGTCTTTCAAAATCTTTTGGAGCATCATCTTTTGATTCTTCAATTTCTTCTCTCTCTAATTCAGTTTCTTTTTGAACACTACCTTCCAACTCTCTTCCACTTCTAAGTTGAACAGCTTTTACTTGCTCTTTATTCTGGTCTTTTTGATTTATTTCAGTATTAGTAGGAATTATTTCTTGGGATCTATTANATATATATATATATATATATATTCAACACTCCAAACTAAAATAAATAAGCAAAATAAACAATGATAAATATGGGTTGCCTCTCACAAAGCGCTTGGTTTAATGTCGTCAGATCAAAATTCCAAGTCTTTACTCTAGGTGACTAATATACCTAAAATATATATTATTTTTATACACATTTTAATACCTATTTTTGAGATATTGCGCTTTAATGGAAGTTTTTTGTTTGTTTTTCTTTCAGGTACAAGTAAAAAAGTGAAAAAGGCTGAAAGGAGTGAAAAAGGATCAAATTTGGAGCAAAAATGTGAAAATGATGCAAAAGCGTTTTCACGCCTAAGAGCCAGATTCAGTGCTTAAGCGCCTATGAAACAGAGAAGGTCGTGCCTAAGAGCCAGAGGCAGTTATTTGATAGTTTATTCATTTTGCCAAATTTTGAAGGGACATTTGAGGCTCCTATTAGCTAAAGAGGGTGGTTGTGACCACTAGAAACAAAAATATGATTAAAAAACTTGTGAAAGGAGTCATCCCTTAGAGAATACATCAAATTGTGACACATTTTGAAGAGTTATCAAGACACCTCTGGGAGATTTATAAAAGAAGGAAGTTAAGACTTTTTGAAGTGTGCTTGAAAGTTCTGAAAAGTGTTGGAAAGGGGGAGTTTTGAGAGGTAGTTTTGGAGAGATTTTCAGGCACTATAAATTTATTTTATCCTTTTTTTTAGTTTTTTTTGTGAGAGTTAAGAGTGTTGTAAAAGAGAAGAGATTCAAATGAACTTCAAGAGTTTGGTGGAGGATTTGAGAAAAGTTTTTATCTTTTGTTTTTAAACTATTTTTGGTTTTA
This sequence comes from Phalaenopsis hybrid cultivar, assembly GCA_002079205.1. Taxonomy (NCBI): domain Eukaryota; kingdom Viridiplantae; phylum Streptophyta; class Magnoliopsida; order Asparagales; family Orchidaceae; genus Phalaenopsis; species Phalaenopsis hybrid cultivar. The sequence continues at coordinate 78,097 of JXCR01144894.1, read as the reverse complement.
ATCGAGACTTTTTGTTGGTTTGACGATGATTTCTACTTTTAAACTAATGTGTGGTTTTGTTTTCTCCATGGATTCTGAGTAGTTTCTTTTATCTTTCTCCTTAAAATGATAATATTTTCTCCATAGATTCTGAGTAGTTTTCTTTATCTTTCTTTTTAAAATGATAAGTAATTGTTTTCTCCATGGATTCTGAGTAGTTTTCTTTATCTTTCTTCTTAAAATGATAAGTAATTAGTGTTGGATGGAAGTTGTGGAGAGTATTAATCTTTAATGTTGGAAGAAGTTGTGATGATTTAATTTCATGTACTTCATTTACTTCTTGATCTGGCTCATCTAGAAGTTAAAATTTATTATGAGAACATGTAAGAACCGTGCTGGTATTGTCTCAGTCAACAATTGGAAAGAATCACATGAGATTGTATGAATGAGAATGTAATTCATATGATTTTGAGCAAATAAATAGAGAAATAATCTATGAAGGGTGTAGAGTTAGAGGACTTTAAATTGACAGGTTAAAGTCCCCAACTTAGTTTATTATTTTAGGTTCTGATATGAGATATTAGCCCCCATGCGGAGGGAATCGAGGGAACTCTAGAGTGAGGGCTAGTATCTTCCTTGCTTAGCTTGTAGTCAAAACTATTCAAACTTTAAATTAACTAATGTTCTTTATAGCATCTCTAGTAAGGGTAAATAATATTATTGCTCCTATTTGACACAACACAATTTACATACTTCCACAACATAATTCATATACTTATTACTAACTCATGATAAGGAGAAAGATATTTTCGTTTCAAGTACTTTTATTTTACAAAAACTTAAGTTATCTTTAGAAGTTTTAATGTTTTGTCAAAATATCAAAAGTACCAAAAAAATTGAATTTTACCTACTGTAAAAATATATCTAGTTTATGTAATTGTATTTTTGAAAATAGAAGGTTTGTTGATAAATAGTGCATATTGCAAATTTTTCTTGTGGGTTTGATATTCAGTTCTTAATCAAAAAGTTATATATTACTTGATAACGATACATATACTTGCGTAGTATCCTAATATATATATATATATATATAAATTAAAAAGTTAAATTCTTATTTTCCTTAAGATCAAGTTTTTGGTTCTGTTGTAAAGTAAGGAAACATAAGTGAAAAATATCATCAAAGACATTGTTATACTGTTGAATATAAACAGTAACGAGATCAGTGACCCAATGATAAAATGTCTTTAAAACTGGCCTTTGACCATCAAAATATGATTTCAATTTGTGCCTATTCACTTTTAATATCTTTCCAATCTTAGAATCTTCAATATTAAAATTTTTGTAGGGATAAAATCTTACAATTGTGAATGGCCATATCCCCCTAGACTTCAGTTTTTTAGAAAATATTTTCAATTTTTATTGTATAATAAAACTTCCTGTCCAAGCTCAAATTAACTTTTTATTATCTTTCGCTCATACCTTTCTTTCATTTTCTCCTTATATATTCTAGCATTATCATATGATTCATTCTTAATTTCATTAATGTCATTTAATTGTAATAATCTTTTCTCACCAACATCTTTTAAATCGAAACTGAACTCCTTAATAGCACAATAGGCTTTATGCTCCAAGTCTACCGGTAAGTGACAAGTCTTCCCAATAATTAATATATACGAGGACATTCCTATAGATGTCATATAGGCTATCTTTTAAGCCCATGATGTAGTATCTAATCTAGCAGACCAATCCATTTTATTAGGATTCACAGTTTTTTCCAAAATTCTTTTGATTTCACGATTAGATACTTCTACTAGAACACTAGTCTAGGGATGATAAGTAGTTGCAGTCCTATGCATAATATTATATTTTTCCATCAACTTTTTAATTATTTCATTCCTAAAATGAGATCCTCAATCAATAATGATTATTATAGGTATTCCACATCTTCTAAAATATTTTTTATTAAAAATTTTGAAACACTCCAAGCGACACATCGAGATAAGGTGATTGCTTCAATCCATTTTGACACATAATCCACTGCAATAAATATATATACATTTCAAAATAAAGGTACAAATGGTCCCATAAAATCTAATCTACATGCATAAAAAATTTTAACTTTGAAATTAAAATTTACAGAAATTTCATTTATTTTTGAAATATTACCTACTCTCTCACATCAATCACATGTTTGTATATACATTCATATTAACATCTCTAAATAGAGTAGGTGACCAGNAATTTATATATATATTGGGATACTACACAAGTATAAGTATCATTATCAAGTAATATAGGACTTTTTGATTAAGATCTGATTATCAAACCCACAAGAAAAATACACAGTATGCACAAACTTTCTATTTTTAAAAAGATAATTACTTAAACTATAGATATTTTCTCAATAAGTAAAATTTAACTCTTTTTGGTATTTTTGATATTTTAACAAAAAAATAAAACTTCTAAAGATAATTTGAGTTTTTGTAAAAGAAAAGCACTTAATATGAAAATAGCTTTCTCCTTATCATGAATCAGTAATAAGTGTAGGATTTCTGTTTTGGAAGTAAGCAAATTGTTTTGTGTCAAATAGGAGCAATAATATTCTTTACCCTTACTAGAGATGCTATAAAGAACATTGGATAATTTAAAGTTTGAATAGTTCTGAAGACCGGCTAGGTAGGGAAGATACCAGCTCTCACTAGAGTTCCCTTGATTCCCTCCACCTAGGGGCTAACATCTCGTATCAGAACCTAAAATAATAAACCAAGTTTTAACCTGTCACTTTAAAGTCCTCTAACTCTACACCCTTCAATGAATATTTCCCTATTTATTGCACTCAATCATATGAACTAACCTGTCACATTAAAGTCCTCTAACTCTACACCCTTCAAAGTTTATTTCCCTATTTATTTACACTAAATCATATAAATTACATTCTCATTCACACAACCTCATGTGATTCTTTCCAATTGTTGAATGAGACAATACCAGTCTGATTCTTACATGTTCTCACAACAAATTTTAACATCTTGATAAGCCAAATCAAGAAGTAAATAAAGTACATGGATTTAAATTATCAAAACTTCTTCCAACAATAAAGATCAATACTCTCCACAACTTCCATCCACAACTTCTTCCAACAATAAAGATCAATACTCTCTACAACTTCTTCCAACAATAATGATCAATACTCTCCACAATTTCAAGAAGCCTTGATTAAAACGAAAAGTAGTTCAAGATAAAAGATAAAAACTTCTCTCAAATCCTCCACCAAACTCTTGAAGTTCCTTTGAATCTCTTCTCTTTTACAAAACTTTTGACTCTCACAATAAAACTAAAAAGAAAAAAAAGATAAAGCAAATTAGTGGTGCCTGAAAATCTCCCCAAAACTATGTCTCAAAACTCCCCGTTTCTAACACTTTTCAGAACTTTCAAGCACACTTCAAAAAGTCTCAACTTCCTTCTTTTATAAATCTCCAAGAAGTTCCTTGATAACACTTCAAAATATTTCCCAATTTAATGTATTCTCCAAAGGATGCCTCCTTTCACAAGTCTTTTACTAATATTTTCATTTCTAGTGGTCATAACCACCCTCTTTAGCCAATAAGTACCTCAAATGTCCCTTCAAAATTTGAAAAAATGAAGTAAACTGTCACATAACTGTCTCTGGCGTTTAAGCGTGGGGCCTCTAGCGCTTAGGCGCGGCCTTCTCTGCTTCACCGATGCTTAAGCATCAGATATGGCACTGATCAGAGGAAAATATGTTGAGATTTTCATACATATTTTATACTATTTTAGATGATATTGCACTTTAAAGAAATGTATTTTTAATGTATTGTTGCAGGAAAGATGAATTAGGATCAATTGAGCAAAAAGATGAAAAAAGAAGCAAATTTGGAGAAAAAAGGGCCAAAATGTGCAGAATTGAACTAAGGCGCCGACGACGTCATCGAACCCACCGACGGTGAGATTTTCCCCTAAACNATTTTTGATGTTTTATTGCAGGAATGATGAATTAGGGTCATTAGAGCAAAAAGATACAAAAAGGAGCGAAAAGGACCAAAATGTGCAGAATTGAACTAGGGCACTGACGGTGTCATCGACCCCGCCGAAGGTGAGATTTTCCCGAGACTCCAGAATTAATTCATTAAGAAGGTCCACCGACGGCGCCCTCGAGGCCGCCGACGGTGAGCTCGGCAGTTATGCCCAGTCAGGCTTTGGATAAGGCCAAATTTTGAAGGGATGCTTAGGCAACTCTTTGGAAAGCTCATCCACAACTTTAAAAGAATGTTTTGGCCAAAAATTAAGGAAGGGGGAAGTCTGAGAGAGAGTTCCTGGAGGTTAGAAATGTTCCAATAGTGTGTAAAAATTATGAGGAATTCTTTGAGAGATTGTAAGAGTGGAGGGAAAGTGAGAGATTTCTTCCCCCTTGCTGCTTGAAAGAGGAATTTTGTGTGCTGTAAAGAAAGGAATATATTCAGAGGAACTTCGAGGAGTGTTCTTGGGGAAAAATTAGAGATAAGTTATTTACTTGTTGTAGTCTATAGGGCTTTTANTGTGCTACTTTTAAATATGACAGAGTCTCAAATGATGCTGTTAGACTTAGACTTTTTCCTTTTTCACTGAGGGATAAGGCTAAGATGTGGTTAAATACGTTAGCACCAGGATCTATTAGAACTTGGGGAGAACTTTCACATAAATTTTTATCCAAATATTTCCTTCCATCCAAAACTGCTAAACTTAGAAATGACATAACATTGTTCTGTCAAATTGATGGAGAGTCAATATACGAAGTTTAGGAGAGATTTAAAGATCTTTTTAGGAAATTCCCTCATCATTCGTTACCAGATTGGTTGATAATTTAAACTTTTTATAATGAATTAGTGGGATCTCTTAAGTCGATTAATGTAATTCAAACTTTTTATAATGGAATAGTGGGATCACTTAGATTGATTATAGATGTTGCGGCTGATGGTTCTTTAATATAAACCTTTTGATGAGGCTTATTTGTTAATAGAAGAGATGACTACCAACAATTTTCAATGGCCCTATGAATGGGTAAATCCTAAAAGAGTAGCTAGTATCCATGATTCAGATGCGATATATATGTTGGCTTCACAGATTGTTGCAATATCAAAGAAATTAGATCATTATGAAATGAATTATTCTCCAACACCTCCTATGATGGAAGAGAATTCATCTGGGCAATTTGTGGATGTTTAACCTTCATATGAGACTTTAAATGCTATTAATAGACCCAAAAACCCTTATTCAAACTATTATAACCCAGGTTGGAAGAATCATCCAAATTTTAATTGGAATAACAATTCTTCTATAAATCAACAATGGGCAAACAACCCAGTGAAGCCATTAGGAAATTCATCCAACCAAGAAAATGTAAACTATAGACCTTCTTATCCTCCAGGATTTAATAGAAACACTCAAATTAAGGAGAAGAAGTTGTCTATGGAAGAGCTGATATTAAACACGGGTCAACAATTGCAAAATCAAGGAAAACAATTATAAAATCAAGGAGCTGCTATTAAGAATATTGAAAACTAATTAGGTCATATCGTTATTGCGCTTAGTAATCAAATATTAGGAACTTTTCCTAGTACTGTGGAACCAAATCCTAAAGATCAAGGAAAAGAAGAAATCAAAGAGATACAATTACGAAGTGGAAAAGAATTGGAAACAACAGTATAGAAAGAAACAAAAACTGAAGAAGAGAAAGTGGACACTGACAAAGAAAAGGATCATGAGTACCCAGATTTAGAATATCTACTTACACCAATGAAGATTACTGTAAAGAAACCTCCACCACCCGATTCATCAAAGATTGAAGCAACATAAATAGAATAAATAATTTTCCAAATTTTTAAAAATTCTTAAGAAGTTAATGGTACATATTCCCTTCGTAGAAGCTTTAGAGCAAATGCTCAATTATTTGAAATTTATGAAATATATTCTGAACAAGAAAAGGAAGTTCATGGATAACAAAACTGTTGCACTTAGCGAAGAGTGTAGTGCAATTATTCAGAAAAAGCTTCCTGAAAAATTAAAAGATCCTGACAGTTTCACTATACCATGTGCTATTGGTGAAAATTTTTATGGAAGAGCTTTATGTGATTTGGGAGCCAGCATTAATCTTATGCCTCTATCAATTTTCAAAAGATTGGATTAGGAGAAGTCTCATCTACTTCTGTAACTCTCCAATTAGCAGATCATTTAGTTATATATCCTAAGGGAGTTATAGAAGATGTGTTAGTAAAAGTGGATAAATTTATCTTTTATGTGGATTTCAGTGTTTTAAATATGGAGGAAGATAAAGAAATACCTATTACTTTAGGGAGACCATTTCTAATCATTGTTTTAGATATGGAGGAAGATAAAGAAATACCTATCATTTTAGGGAGACCATTTTTTGTTTTAGATATGGAGGAAGATAAGGAAATACCTATCATTTTAGGGAGACCATTTTTTGCTATTGTTTTAGATATGGAGGAAGATAAAGAAATACCTATCATTTTAGGGAGAGCATTTTTAACTACCTTATTTTAGATATGGAGAAAGATAAAAAAATACCTATCATTTTAGGGAGACCATTTTTAGCTACTCGAAAAGCTATGATAGATGTTCAAAAAGGAGAATTAACTATGAGAGTTAATGATCAAGAAGTGGCTTTTAACATTGCAAAATCTATGAAAAGGAAGATAAAGAAATACCTATCATTTTAGGGAGACCATTTTTAGCTACTGGAAAAGCTATTGAGATGTTCAAAAAGGAGAATTAACTATGAGAGTAAATGATCAAGAAGTGACTTTTAACATTGTGAAATCGATGTTCAAAAAGGAGAATTAACTATGAGAGTTAACGATCAAGAGGTAACTTTTAACATTGCGAAATCTATGAAATACCCTGCTGTTGAAAGAGATAATGAATATTTTTGCAAGAAAATTAGTGAACATCTATTGAAAGAACATTTTAAAGAACATTTTGAAGAGAAAGAACAATTTGAAGAAAGTGATGAAGTTATTCTGGATGAATTAGAAAATGAAGAATTAGATTATGTTTAGGAATGATTTGGGATGTTGGATATTACGGAAAATGCTGATAAGAATCTATTTTCGTCAATTATAAATCACCTGAACTTGAGTTAAAAATACTGCCGAGCCACTTGAAGTATGTGTTTCTGGGAGACTCATCTACATTACCTGTTATTATATCTTCAGAATTAAATGATTTGCAAGAGCAAATACTGTTAGATACATTGAAAAGATATAAGAAAGCTTTTAGTTGGACCTTAGCTGATATTAAGGGAATCAGTCCTTCAATCTGTATGCGCAGAATTATATTAAATGAACAATATAAACCATGAGTTGATCCACAAAGGAGATTAAATCCGATGATGAAAGAAGTAGTTAAGAAGGAAAATTTGAAATGGTTAGACACTAGAATTATATATCCTATTTCAGATAGTGTGTGGGTAAGTCCAATTCACTGCGTTCCTAAGAAAGGAGGAGTGACTGTTGAAAAAAAAGAAAATAATGAATTAATTCCGATCAAACAAGTTACTGGGTGGCGTATTTGCATTGATTATAGAAAATTAAACACTGCCACCAGGAAAGATCACTTCCCTTTACCCTTTTTTAGACCAAATAGTAGATAGACTTGTTGGGCACAAATAATTTTGTATTTTAGATGGATATACTGGTTACCATCAAATTCCTATTGCTTCTGATGATCAAGAAAAGACAACATTTAATAGTCCTTTTGGAACTTTTGCTTTCAAAGAATGTCTTTTAGAATATGTAATGCACCTGCAACATTCCAGAGACGTATGATGTCCATATTTAGTAAATTAATTGATGATGGATTGGAAGTATTTATCGATGATTTCTCTGTATTTGGAACATCATTTGATGCATGCTTAAATTATCTTGGAAAAGTTTTTGAGTTATGCGAAAGAACTAATTTGGTTCTAAATTTGAAGAAATGTTAATTTATGGTTGCTGGAGGAATTGAATTAGGGCATAAAATTTTGGAAGATAATATGGAAGCAGACCCTGCAAAAATTTAAGTTATGTCTAAACTAACACCTCCTACTAATGTCAGAGAGGTTAGGAGTTTTCTTGGACATGTTGGTTCTTACAGGCGTTTTATTAAAGATTTTTAAAAAATTACCAAACCTCTATGCTAACTTTTAGAAAAGGACAAGAAATTTGAATTTACTGAAAGTTGTTTAAATGCCTTTGAGTTATTAAAGGAAAAACTAATCACTGCCCCTATTATAGTTTCACCTAACTGGGAGAAACCATTTGAACTGA
>JXCR01144894.1:52720-69562 GCA_002079205.1 Phalaenopsis hybrid cultivar | reverse complement strand
ATATATATATATATATATCTTTTTTTTTTCTTTAAAGGAAATCGGTATTTGGTAGAGACTCAAATAATGATTTCTCATGCGCTAGGCCTCATAATGAGAGCTCGCGCCATGTGCTTAAATATTCGAGAACTCAGCGCCGTTATATGTAATATAANATATATATATATATATATATATATATATATATATATATATGTATGTATGTATGTATGTATATATATATATGTTTGTATATATATATATATGTCTGTATATATATATGTATGTGTGTATATCTGTAGATATGTATATGTTGTATGTGTATCTATAGATATATATATCTATATATCTTTTTTTTTCTTTAAAGGAAATCGGTATTTGGTAGAGACTCAAATAATGATTTCTCATGCGCTAGACCTCATGATGAGAGCTCGCGCCATGTGCCTAAATATTCAAGAACTCAGCGCCGCTATATGTAATATAGGTATATACATATATATGTATGTATATAGAGATACACATACAACATATACTTATCTACAGATATATACACAAACATACATATATATATACATATACATATATATGTCTGCGTATATATATAAATATTTATATGCGCCGCGTACTCAGATCAGTTGGTCGGGCATCTGCTTGTCAGTTGTAAGTACCCTTCGGCCTGTAGTTAGATTCCCCCCCGAGTGTAGGGTGTAGTTAATTTTTAGGCGCATAAGAGTTGGTTGGGGCTCGTATAATAGCCTCTCCATTCCTTTAATATATATATGTGTATATATATATATATATCTGTGTGTGTGTGTGTGTGTATGTATGCATGTATTTATGTATATATANGGGCGTAGAATTGGAGATTTTAGAGTGACAGACTAAAATCCCCAATTCGGTCCTATCGTTTGGGTGTTTAAGTGTAGGATTTAGCCCTCATGAATGGGGAACATGGGAGCTCCAAAGTGAGAGCCGATGTTGAAGTGTAGATGTTAGCCCTCAAGCGAGGGGAACAACTGAAGTGTAGATGTTAGCCCTCAGGTGAGGGGAACGTGGGAGCTCCGAAGTGAGAGCCGGTGCCTCCCAGCCTAGCCGCAGATTCAATAAACAAGCGTAGGATTAGTCAATGTTCTTTATGCCTCAAAGGGTAAAGAATAGGTATGCTCCTATTTGGCACAATACAATTTGAACTGATTCACTTTATTCGCCTAGCTGCAGAATCAGTAACCAAGCATAGGATTGTTCAATGTTTGTTATGCCTGGACCGATGCAGATTCAGTAAACAAGCGTAGGATTAATCAATGTTCTTTATGCCTGGACCAAAGGGTAACAATAGGTATGCTCCTATTTGGCACAATATAATTTGAACTAATTCACTTTATCCATTCACTATATTTTTTGACAAGGAGAAGGATGCTTTCTTATGTATTGAATATCATATTTAAACCTTCATTAGTATCATTCACTATTTAATAATTATTAAAATTACATATTTATTGCAATTGCCTATTAGTGACATATAAGAAAATTGAACTTCGTTGTTGTGATTAAAGTATTATTTTTTTTTAAATCATAGTTTGTAGTTCAAAACTTACTCCATGTAGGATCGATATCTAGGACTCCATTAGAGCTCTATAATACTTGAGCGATACATATACTTGCGTTGATAAGTGTGACTTTACAATTATTGAATATTTATTACGTCCATATTTATCTTATATTTTTAAGCATATGTAAAGTTGCGGCCAAGTTTTTGGCGCCGTTGCTGGGGATTGAGAAAACAAAAATCACAATTAGAGTAACAAACAAATTAGGATTATTAGAAAATTTTTACTTGAATTGCAACTTATTTTCATATTTAGTTAATTGTTTTACTGTGTACTGATTTCAAATTGTATGCGTAAATTTGGATATGAAAATCTTATACCATTATATTACTGTGTACTGATTTCAAATTGTATGCGTAAATTTGGACCTGAAAATCTTATACTCTACTATTCAGAATTAGAACATGCTGTTAGAAAGATTAGAAGATTCAGAAGAGAACCTAGAAATTATGATACAATGGAAAACAACATGAACAATCAAGGAATAGAGAATGAACACCAACCTAGACCCCTACGAGATTATGCAAATCCTACAGCAGATGAAATTCATTTATCTATCCAAAATCCTCATGTNACCTTATGAAGAAACTGAGCTAATCATTCAGAAATGTCATGATTCTGAATTTGGAGGACATTTTGGGATCGATAAAACTGCTTATAAAATTTTACAAGCTGGATTTTGTTGGCCTACTATCTTTAGAGATGTTTCTAGATTCATAAAAACTTGTGGTCGATGTCAACGAGTAGGCAATATATCTAGAAGAAATGAAATGCCTCTGAATTTCATGTTAGGAGTTGAGATCTTTGATGTTTGGGGATTAGACTTCATGGGACCATTTATTCCTTCATTTGGGAACTTATATATACTAATTGTTGTAGACTACGTTTCTAAGTGGATTGAAGCACAAGCTTTACCTCGTTGTGATGTTAAAAGTGTTTCAAGATTTTTAATGAAAAATATTTTCACTAGATACGAAATGCCTAGAATGATTATCACTAACGGAGGATCCCATTTTAGAAATAATTATATTCAGAGATTGACAGAAAAATTTAATATTATTCATTGAATCTCTACTGCCTATCATCCTCAAACCAGTGGGTTAGCTGAAGTTTTTAATAGAGAGATTAAACAAATACTTTAAAAGAGTGTAAACTAGTAGAGTAGATTGGTCCACTAGACTGGATATAACATTATTGGCTTACAGGACTGCTTATAAAACTCCTATTGGAATGAATCCTTACAGATTGATTTTTGATTCAATTATAATTTGAAAGATGCTGGTAAGAAAAGATTGTTACAATTAAATGAATTGGAAGAATTAAGAAATGAGTCTTATGATAACGACAGAATTTATAAGGAAAAACTAAAGTTATGGCATGATCGGAAGATTAACCAAAAGAACTTTGAACCAGGATAAGAAGTTTTACTTTACAACACTAAGCTGAAGTTATTTCCTGGGAAATTGAAGTCTCGTTGGTTAGGACCCTTTACTGTGACTCAAGTTTATACTTACGGAGCTGTTGAGATTGAAGATCAAAAGACTGGAAATAGATTTAAAGTAAATGGACACATATTAAAACCGTATTTTAAGGGTAAAAGACCAAATTTTAAAGAAGTTTTAATGATCAGTCAACCAGAATGACACCTGAATAGGTTGGGCTGACGATGTTAAACCAAGCGCTTTATGGGAGGAAACCCATAGTTATCTTCACTTTTACTGCAATTATAGTAGTTTTTATTTGAAATTATCTTTAGTTTGTGGTAGTATTAAGATCTACGACTCTTATTTACCCTTGAATCATCATAAGAATTGGATCCATAGAGAAAAATTAGAATGCATTCAGACCAGAGCAAAACTGTGCAAATTTTGCCTTAGGCGCCAATGGTACCCTCGACGCCGCCGACGGTGGGTTTTTCCCGAGAGTCTAGGCAAAATTGATACAGAGGCTCGCCAACGGCGCCCTTGACCCCACTGATGGCGCCCTTGACCCCGCTGACGGCAAGACCGGCGAGATGGCGGTTTCTTGGGAATGGCAGTTTTTTGGGGTTTTTGGGCGGGAGTTATCCTTTTAAACTCCAAATTTTGATTCCTAGTTCATATTTCCCCCCAAAATGAAGTGAAAATCCACCAATTTCATTCCTATGGCGTCCAATTCCCCTGATAATCGCAGAATGCGAGCTTTCAAATGGCGAAAGTTTATTAGTGCGGAAGCGCAGTGAATCTTCAACAAGTTACTGACAAAGAAAAGATTGATCTAGGAACGAGGATTATTAAATCTCGGATTGAATAATCCCACGACGGAAATTGAAGAAACGATAGTGCCGCGAAGATGGAAAGTGTTGTGCTACACTACCGCCGCCGTGGTGGTTCCTGTGGTAAAAGAATTTTATGCAAATTTACATGAAATCAGCCAGGGAGTTGTTTATGTGCAAGGAAGATGGATCACTTTCACTCCTACACGGATTAATGAATTATACATGATTGAAAATGTTCCTGTCTGCCACTATTCCAATATCGTCCCAACGAGAAACCAGATGAATCAAATTTACCAATATTTAACGGATGAAACTGACGACTGGGAAACAAGAGAAAATGGGTATGTTAGTTTTTCTACGACACTCCTAAATCCTGTTTCAAAACATTGGCACTTTTTCATTTCTGCGAAACTGTTACCGACAATGAAGATCGGTAAAGTTTCTAAAGAAAGCATTATTTTGAATTACTGCATCCAAAGGGGACTGTCGATCGACATTGGATCAATTATTATGAAGTCGGTTTTGGGCCTGATCATTCATGGATCAACTTATGGGCATGGACAACCCTCCATAATTTTCTCATTTTCCGGTAAGTTCCAAGTGTCCTACGAAAATTGGGAAAAGCTACTTCTACCTTGGAAGCCTTGGACCCTACTGAGAGATTCCCAGCTTTTGAAGATGAAAATGACATGGCCATTATAGTGGATCAATCATCTCAGAATTCATTATCAGTTCAACCCTTAATTCTTGACAAAACTCTGGTGATCCTGCACAGAATCAAGAAATTGGAGAAGGAGGTACAAAATGTCCTGAATGCAGTTAATAATATCTCTGATTTCATCGATCATCTAGACTGGAGGATGAAAGAACATTTTGATCACTCTGGACATTTAGAAGATAGTTTGATATGACTGATGAGGAGGATGAAATTGATAGAAGAGGACTCTATTGAAGAATTTTCATTCCGACCCTTCTACAACCTCTTCGTTCATGTGCAATCAATGGGTGATCTCAGAGGAGAATCTAGTACTGAGTCTGAAGATTAGTAGATTTATATTACTACCTATTTGTCTATCTATGTATTAATTCAAACTTTGTATTTGCTTTGCTTTAGAATGATGATTTAGATCTCTATATAGTTGAGACTAAGCATATGATGTTTTGTTTTCAGCATTTTGAGTGTTAATGTATTGAGGTTGAGAAAATACCAAACTTAGGTGTGTTATGTAACTATATTGTACCCCTTGGAATTTATATATAAATGTAATGTTTTGTGTTGTGAAAGTTTATATGTGATAAGTACATCATTTAGTCACTTAAAATTATATCTATAATGATTGAAAAGATGTCGTTAAGGCTTGAAATTGATCAAAATCGCAAAATTCCGGGATTTAAACCAAAATCAATAGAGCCCGCCGACGACGCCCTCGACTCCACCGATGATAGATGTTTCCCGAGACTTAGGATTTAATTCCAATAGAGCGCGCTGACGGCCCCATTGACCCCGTCAACGGCGAGCTCACGAAAAAACACCTTTAACAGCAATTTTGACAAGTCAACCGCCACTATTCATCATAAAAATGCCATTTTTGACCTAGGGCTTGAAAGATCTTGGATTGGGAGGCGATTTCAAGGCTTATTGACACCAGATTTGATCATCTCTATGTAAGAGTTTCACTCCAAACTAAAAATATTTGATTTTCACCATGAATTTCTTCCACATTGAGGAAATCTAAAAAAAATTGAGAATGTGAAGAAAAATTTGGGAAGAAATTCATGGATCTTAGTGTTGAACTCTTAAAATTACTATTGGAAGCCATGATTTGCATATTTGAAGTAATTTTTTGGAATTTTTATATAATTTGATTAGATTGAAATGGCTCCACGTCAAAAGAGATGAGTTGAGTTTGACGAGTCTCGCTTCGTCAATGTGATGACTCAAAAATTTACTTCCATATTTAAAGGAAAGAAGTGTATACAAGATCGAGTTTTTGAAAGTCCGGGAAGAGAAATTGAACGAGTTATTGCCGAGCGAAGGTGGGAAAACTTTTTTTACACCAACAATAAAGCTGATGCAAACGTTGTAAAGGAGTTCTACGCCAATGTAATCTATTTTGAGGATAGAATCATTCAAGTGTGTGGATTGCCAATTAAGTTTACTGCCGCCCGCATCAACACTTTTTACGAAGTCCCAGACTCTTATAGCTGCCACTATGAATCCTTTAGTACGATGGAAGGCCCCCTTAATGATGTAATCAACTTTCTCACTGATGGGAAAGGAACATGGAAGATAAAACAGCGAGAACGGGTAAATTTTTTTGCTTCCATGCTGAATGCCACCTCTAAGGCGTGACACTATTTTATTTCCTCTACTATGTTAACAACCTATCACCATTGTGAGGTAACTAGAGATAGAGCTATTCTAAATTTCTATATTTAGAATAATAGAACTATAAATTTGAGGAGAATAATTTTTAAGAATTTATTGACTACGGCGATGAGTGAGACTAGTGGAGGTCTAGGACATCCAGGCCTTATTTATGCAATTTGCAAACTTTCTGGAGTTGAAATTGGAGATGAAGAATAGTTTTACCCTATTCCATTAGTAAAGCTAATTTGAAGACTTATGAATCCCATGAGAAATGGAGAACTGGGAGTAGAAGATAGAACCTTCTACTAGTAGAGATGTTCCCTCTACAAGTTATGATCTTCCACCTTCTAGTTCCCGTACCCTACCTTCTACTAGTAGAGATGTCCCCTCTACAAGTTATGACCTTCCACCTTCTAGTTCCCCTATGCCTTCTACTAGTAGAGATGTCCCCTCTACAAGTTATGACCTTCCACCTTCTAGTTCCCTTACCCTTTTACAAGTAGAGATATCCCCTCTACTAGTTATGACCTTCCACCTTCTAGTTCCCCTACCCTGACTGACTAAAACTTATGAATCCCATGAGAAATGGAGAACTGGAAGTAGGAGTCAAGAACCTTCTACTAGAAATCCCTAAATGGAGAACTGGAAGTAGAAGTCAAGAACCTTCTACTAGTAGAGATGTCCCCTCTACAAGCTATGACCTATCCTATGAAACCCATTAGTAAAGCTAATTTGAAGACTTATGAATCCCATGAGAAATGGAGAAAAGATGAGGAATGGGTTTACCCTATGAAACCCATTAGTAAAGTTAATTTGAAAACTTATGAATTCCATGAGAAATGGAGAACTCTATGAAACCCATTAGTAAAGTTAATTTGAAGACTTATGAATCCCATGAGAAATGGAGAACTATTATGAAACCCATCAGTAAAGCTAATTTAAAGACATATGAATCTCATGAAAAATGGAGAACTTGGAAAGTCAAGAACCTTCTACTAGTAGAGATGTCCCCTCTATAAGTTATGACCTTCCACCTTCTAAATTAGTAAGGCTAATTTGAAGACTTATGAATCCCATGAGAAATGGAGAACTGGGGGTAGAAGATTAGTAAAGCTAATTTGAAGACTTATGAATCCCATGAGAAATGGAGAACTGGGAGTAGAAGATAGAACCTTCTACTAGTAGAGATGTTCCCTCTACAAGTTATGATCTTCCACCTTCTAGTTCCCGTACCCTACCTTCTACTAGTAGAGATGTCCCCTCTACAAGTTATGACCTTCCACCTTCTAGTTCCCCTATGCCTTCTACTAGTAGAGATGTCCCCTCTACAAGTTATGACCTTCCACCTTCTAGTTCCCTTACCCTTTTACAAGTAGAGATATCCCCTCTACTAGTTATGACCTTCCACCTTCTAGTTCCCCTACCCTGACTGACTAAAACTTATGAATCCCATGAGAAATGGAGAACTGGAAGTAGGAGTCAAGAACCTTCTACTAGATCTACAAGTTATGACCTTCCACCTTCTAGTTCCCCTACCCTAACTGACTTGATGAATGAGTTAACCTTGCTGCAAAAAATTATAGAATTAATAAATGAAAGGATTTGAGTTTTAGAACATCGACACAATTACGATAGTGAGCACCTTCAGAGGCATTCAGATTTTGAGATAGCCTATTATGAAGCTCAAGCCAGACACTAGAAAGGTGAGCTTGATGTTACTTTTCTTGAGTGCCCCCGGCATACGCAGTATCAACCCAATCTACCTGTTGATCAAGGCCACGAAGATATAGCTTGTGATTTTGATATTTGAATGTAATTGATGTACTTATATTTGTACTTTTATTTTTATGATTTTTTTGTAATTGAAATGGATGTTTGTGTATTTGGACTTTCATTTTTTAATATCATGTTGTACTTGGATGATTTTTAATTTTTGTTATAAAGTTAGTGCTATAATTATTTTGAGTAGTATTTTGTTGATTGTAATGTAATGTGATCTTTTTTTTCAGTTTAATAGATGTTGAGTAGTATTTTGTGGATTGTAATGTAATGTGATCTTTATTTTTGCAATGTTGAGTAGTATTTTGTAATGTAATGTGATTTTTATTTCGCATTTTAATTGTAATTGTTTTGTGATAGATGTTGAGTAGTATTTTGGAATGTAATGTGATTTTTATTTTGCATTTTAATTGTAATTGTTTTATTTAGTATTGTAGTTAGGAAATATTGTGCTTGTTTAATGTTTTAGTTTTATACTTATTTCAAAATTTCATTACCTAGAAATTCCTCTAATAATTTATATGTATAGAAAGCTCCTAATATTATAAACTAGGTGAAGTAAAAATGTTGAGAAGGCCTGCAAAAATTTTAGAATGATGAAAATGCCTAAACTTCTANGAATTTAATTCAGGTAACTATATTTTTGTAACTATTTAAATATTATGATAGATTTAAAGAAATATTTTTGTACNGAGGGAAGAAAAAGATTAACTATTAGATGTCCTCTATTTCAATATTTTCAAAAAAAATTATTTATATGATTTTATGTAGTGAATTTATTTCACGTAACTATATTTTTTGTAACTAATAAAATATTATAGAAGATTTAAGAATAAGAGTTTAGTTAACTATTTAAAGTAAAGGAAACTATATTTTGAAGTATTAAGAATCTGAAAATTCATTCGAGAAGAAAAGATTGGGGCTCAATGATGTAAAAACTATGAATATGNAACTATTTAAAGTAAAGGAAACTATATTTTGAAGTATTAAGAATCTGGAAATTCATTTGAGAAGAAAATATTTGGGCTCAATGATGTAAAAACTATGAAATACTTATAAGGTAAAGGAATGCTTTAAGTTTTAAATTTAGGGAAAGAAAAATGAAGTTCAAAATCATTAAAGGCTATCTAGATATAATAATCCTCACTTGAAAAAGGAAAAAGAAAGAATTGAAAACAATCCCTGAAAAGAAAATAAAAATATATAGGATTGAAAGAAATCCAAATGAAAAAAGAAAAAAAAGAAAAAAAATTATGGGAAGTATGGAGAAGCTTGAGGATATGCCTAATCAAAAATTGGCTTCACTGGACCTACCTAAAGAGAAAACCTAAATACATTTCTGAACTTATATTTATGGAATAGATCTTTTAGTAGTAGAGTTCTCATGAAGTTCTTATCTTTTGAATGTTCTAAGTGACTTAATATTGCAACATATAGTCATTCTTGAAATTAATAGAAGACTAGAACTCTTAAACTTGATGACTATATAATCTTGTGGCTACAAAGTTAATTCAATTACTTGGATTTTTTCTAAAAATCTCACTATGATATTTATTTAAATCAAAATTATAGTATTTTTGAATTAAAAATTTACTACAGTAGATCATAACTTTTATATAGTACTAAAATTACTTGGGGACAAGTAATAGTTAAGTTCGAGAGATTTTGACCAGAGGAAAATATTTTGAGATTTTCATACCTATTTTATACTGTTTTTGATTATATTGCACTTTAATAAAAGATATTTTTGATGTTTTGTTAGAGGGAATGATGAATTAGGGGTCATTGGAGCAAAAAGATGCAAAAAGAAGCAAATTTGGAGCGAAAAGGACCAAAATGTGCAGAATTGAACTAGGGCGAAGACAACGCCATCAACCCAGCCGATGGCGAGATTTTCTCGAGACTCCAAAATTAATTCATTAAGAAGGTCCGCTGATGGTTCCCTCGAGGTCACCGACGGCGATCTCGGCGGTTATGCACAATCAGGCTTTGGATAAGGACAAATTTTGAAGGGATGCTTATGCAACTCTTGAGAAAGCTCATCCACAACTTTAAAAGAATGTTTTGACTGAAAATTGAAGGGGGGAAGTGCTAGAGAGAGTTCCTGGAGGTTAGAAAGGTTTCAATAGTGTGTAAAAATTGCGAGGAATTCTTCGAGAGATTGTAAGAGTGGAGGGAAAGTGAGAGATTTCTTCCTCCTTGTTGCTTCGACGAAGAATTCTATGTGTTGTAAAGAAAGGAAGAGATTCAAAGGAACTTTGAGGAGTGTTCTTGGGGAGAAATTAGAGATTTTACTTGTTACTGAGTTTTGTTGTGTTTTCCCCATGAGATATGGTTTGTATGACTTTGATTTTATATATGAATTCTGAGTTTTGTTGTGTTTTCCCCATGAGATCTGTATGACTTTGATTTTATATATGAATTCCGAGTTTTGTTGTGTTTTCCCCATGAGATCTGAATAATTTTCTCTATTATTCTCCTTGTCTTGAGATTTGTGAAATGATGATTTGAATTTGTGAAGCCATGAAAATGTTTAAGAAATTGTGATGATATTTTCACTTTGATCTTAATTTACTTTCAATCTGGCTAATTGATTTGTTAAAATATATTGAGTTTTACAACTAAAGTGAAGATTACATCCAAGATTTTGGGAGGTCAAAGCCCTTATTATCAGGCGTAGAATTGGAGATTTTAGAGTGACAGACTAAAATCCTCAATTTGGTCCTATCATTTGGGTGTTGAAGTCNTTCAATCTAGCTAATTGATTTGTTAAAATATATTGAGTTTTACAACTAAAGTGAAGATTACATCCAAGATTTTGGGAGGTCAAAGCCCTNAGCCCTCAGGCGAGGGGAATGTGGGAGCTCCGAAGTGAGAGCCGGTATCCTCCCAGCCTAGCTGCAGATTCAATAAACAAACGTAAGATTAGTCAATGTTCATTATGTCTGGACCAAAGGGTAAAGAATAACGCAGATTCAGTAAACAAGTGTAGGATTAGTCAATGTTTTTTATGCCTGGACCAAAGGGTAAAGAATAGTCAGTAAACAAGCGTAGGATTAGTCAATGTTCTTTATGTCAGGACCAAAGGGTAAAGAATAGGTGCCTATTTGGCACAATATAATTTGAACCAATTCACTTTATCCATTCACTATAATTTCTTGACAGGGAGAAACTATTTGATAGGATTAGTCAATGTTCTTTATGCTTGGACCAAAGGGTAAAGAATATTTAGCCGCAGAATCAGTAACCAAGCATAGGATTAGTCAATGTTCTTTATGCCTGGACCAAATGATTAGTCAATGTTTTTTATGCCCGGACCAAAGGGTAAAGAATAGGTATGCTCCTATTTGGCGCAATATAATTTGAACTGATTCACTTTATCCATTCACTATAATTTCTTGACAAGGAGAATGATTCAATATAATTTGAACTAATTCACTTATCCATTCACTATAATTTCTTGACAAGGAGAAGGATGATTTCTTATATATTGAATATCACAGTCCATTCACTATAATTTCTTGACAAGGAGAAGGATGAAAATTGAACTGATTCACTTTATCAATTCACTATAATTTCTTGACAAAGAGAATGATGTTTTCAGTGTATTATTGAATAACACATTTAAACCTTCATTAGTATCATTCATATTTAATAGTTATTAAAATTACATATTTATTGTAATTGCCTATTAGTGACAGATAAGCAAATTGAACTTTGTTGTTGTGATTAAAGTATTTTTTTTTTCTAAAATCTTAGTTCGTAGTTCTAAACTACTCCCTGTGGGATCGATATCTAAGACTCTCCATTAGAGCCCTATATTACTTGAGCGATACGTATACTTGCATTGATAAGTGTGACTTTATTGCTTTTCTAAAATCTTAGTTCGTAGTTCTAAAGTTACTCCCTATGGGATCGATATCTAGGACTCTATTAGAGCCCTATATTACTTGAGCGATACGTATACTTGCATTGATAAGTGTGACTTTACAATTTTTGAATATTTATTACATTCATATTTATCTTATATTTTTAAGCACATATAAAGTCGCGGTCAGTGGGCCAATATAATACATATTGTAAAATTTTGTGAACAGTACTATCATTCCCAAAATGATCTCCAAATTCAGAATAATGACATATTTGCATAGTTTCTTGAATTTCTTTATAAGGCACACATCTTCTCATAACTAAATCTTTACAATCTTTTTACAAATAGGGGTCATCCCAAAAGTAAAATTTTGCATCATGAATGAATTTCTTTTCTTGTTGTTTTGTCAGTCCATATGGTAAAATACCATTAACAATATAATTCACAATATCAGCATACCACGATATTTCCCATCCTTTAACAACATAAAGTGGTTCATCAGGAAAAGATTCATTAATTTCTTCTTCCAAATCTTGTGTTCTTCCTATTCTAGCTTAAATAGATGATCAACAATTTGGTTATCAGTTCCTTTCCTATAAACTACCATAAAATCAAATTCTTGCATCAGAGTACCCATCTAAATAGTCTTGGTTTTGCATCCTTCTTTTGCATCAAATATTTAATAGTCAAGTGGTTAGTATGCGCAACACATTTAGCTCCAATTAGATATGACCTAAACTTATGAAAATCCTAAATGATGACTAATAACTCTCTTTCAGTAGTGGTGTAATTAATTTGAGCATCATTAAAAGTTTTACTAACATAATATATGACTTTAAAATTCTTGTCATATCTTTGCCCTAAAACAACTCCAATTGCATAATCACTTGCTTCACACACTAGTTCAAAAGGTTTCACACAAATAGGTGAAATAATTATAGAATTAATGATCATTTTTTTCTTTAATGTTTCAAATGCTTTAAGGAACTCTTGGTTGATATCAAATTTTGTGTCTTATTCCAGAAGTTGACATAAAGGCTTTGTAATTTTTGAATAACCTGCATTTTTGTATGATCTATTTCCATTTCATTTTCTGAAATTTTATGCCCAAGTACAATTCTTTCTGCAACCATGAATTGAAATTTTTCCCAGTTTAACACTAAATTCATCTTTTCACATCATTTTAGAACTTTCTCTAAATGATTTAGACATGTTTCAAATGAATTTCCAAATATAGAAAAGGCATCCATAAAGACTTTGATCCCTTTTTCAATTAAATCTCTAAAAACTGACATCATACATCTTTGAAATATTGTAGGTGTGTTACATAATCCAAAGGGCGTTCTCCAAAAAGAAAAAGTTTGATAAGGACTAATAAAAATTGTTTTCTTTTGATCCTCTAGAGCAATAGGTATTTGATGATAACCGGTAGATCCATCTAGAAAGAAAAAAAATATTCGTGTCCAGCCAGTCTTTCCAACATCTGGTCCAAAAAGGCTAAAGGAAAGCGATCATTCCTGGTGGCTGAATTTAACTTTCTATAATCTATGCAAATTTTTCATCTAGTGACTTGTCGTGTTGATATTAATTGATTATTCTCATTGTCACAATAGTCACATTTTCTTTCTTTGTAACAAAGTGAATTGGACACACCCAAGAATTGTCTAAAATAAGAATTGTTTAAAATCTCTTTCTTGACAACTTCTTCCATCATAAGGTTCAATCTCTTTTGAGGATCAGCTCTTGGTTCATGACGATCTTTCAATAAAATTCTATGCATACAAATTTAAGGACTAATTCTTTCAGCTAATGTCTTTCCAAGAACATTTGTTCTTTCGTATCAGTTAATTCTGAGAATACAATAAAAGGTAATGTGGATAAATATCCTAAAAATACATACTTTAAATGTGTAGGAAGTGTTTTAATTTCTTGTTCAGGAGGTTTCTCAATAGATGAAATCAAATTATTATTATTATTATATGTAAAATCTAACATTTCAAACTGTTCCTGAACATAATCCAAGACTTCATTACTCACTTTCATAGATTTGTCTTGAATTTTATTCTCACCATCATATTCTAAATATTCTCTTTTATATTTCTTTTCAAATGTCTTCGTGAAATATTCATGGTTTAAATAGTCACTTATATCCATTCTGAAGAATTCAATATCTCGCTCTTTTACACGGAATCTCATTGATTTTGCAATATTAAACACAACTTCTTGATCACTAACTCACATTGTTAGTTCTCCTTTCTGCATATATATCAAAGCTCTTCCAGTGGCAAGAAATGGTCTTCCTAAAATGATAGGAATTTTTTTATCTTCCTCCATATCTAATACAATAAAATCCACATGAAAGATAAATTTATCAAACATTACTAAAACATCTTCTATAACTCCTTTAGGGTATGTAATCGAATGATCAACTAACTGAAGAGTTACAGTTGTAGGTGAAATGTCTCCTAAACCCAACCTTCCAAAAATTGATAAAAACATAAGATTAATATTGGTTCCTAAATAATATAAAGCTTTTCGTAAAAATATTTCATCAATAGAGTAAGGAATAGTAAAACTATTAGGAACTTTAAGTTTTTTAGGAAGCTTTTTCTGAATTATAACACTACACTCTTCACTGAGTGTAACAGTTTCATTATCGACAAACTTCCTTCTCTTATTAAGTATATACTTTATAAACTTCACATAACTTAGCATTTGTTTCAAGGGTTCAACAAATTGTATGTTAATAGTTAATTTCCTCAATATTTCCAAAAATTTTGAAAATTGGTTATCTTTGTTTTTCTGCTTTCAATCTTTGACGAAATGGAGGAAGTGGTCTTTTTATAATAATTTTCATTAGTTTGATAGGAAATTCTAACTCAAAATGAAAATCTTCATCAGATTTTTCATTTTTTACCTCCTCTTTTTCAACTTCAACTTCATTTTTAACTTTATTTTCTATTTCTTTTCCACTTCTCAATCGAATAGCCTTAATTTGCTTTTTGTTCTGATCTTTAGAATTTAATTCAACATTACTAAGCAACATTCCTGGAGGTCTATTACTAAGTGCAGTAGCAATATATCCTACCTGATTTACTATGTTTCTAATTGCAGCTCCTTTGCTTTGTAATTGAATTCCTGTTTACAATATTAATTCTTCCATTGCCAATTTCTTCTTCTTACTCTACAAATTACTATTAAAAACTAGAGGTTAATAAGGTTTATAAGTTAGATTTCCTTGATTATTAGAGTTTTTCAATGGGTTCATAGCATTGTTCCCCAATTGCAGATTTGCAGCAATAGATTTATTTTTATTCCAACTAAAATTATGATGATTTTTCCAATCAGGATTATAATAATTAGCATAAGAATTATTAGAATGATTATTTATTGCATTTAAAGTTTCATAAGAACATTGAGATTCTATCATTTGTCCCAATGAGTTTTCCTCAAACACATGTGGTGTATGCTAATAATTCATTCCATATTGATATATCTTCTTCGATATAGCGGGTATTTAGGCAGCTAATATGGATATTGCATTAGAATCATGAATACTAGCAACACTTTTTGGATTTATCCTTTCAGAGGGCCATTGAAAATTATTAGTAGTCATCTCTTCAATTAAAAAATATGCTTCACCGAATGGTTTGACATTAATGATCCACTAGCAGCTGCGTCAATTATTGATTTAAGAGATCCAACCAATCCATTATAAAAAGTTTAAATTATTAACCAATATAGCAACACATGGTGTGGTCATTTCATAAAGAGATCTTTAAATCTTTCCCACACTTCATAAATTGATTCCCCTTCAAACTGACAAAAATATATCATTTCTAAGCTTAACAATATTTTATTGTGGGAAATATTTAGATAAAATTTTCTGTGATAAGTCTCCCCAAGCTTTGATGGATCCAGGTGCTAATGAGTTTAACTACATATTAGCTTTATCCCTCAGTGAAAAAGAAAAAAGTCTAAGTCTGAAGGCATCATTCGACTCTCTATTATATTTAAATGTAGCACACAATTCTAGAAAACTAGCAAAGTGTAAGTTAGGATCTTCAGTTGGTGTTCCCCCAAACCGATTATTTTGTACCATTTGGATAATTGCAAGTTTAAGCTCAAATGAATTATCAGCTACAACAGGGTTTTGTATACTCAAATGAATTTTATCTATTATAGGATTAGCATTATCTCTTAAAGGTCTCTGATGAGGTTCATTTTCATTTCCAAAACTATTTCTCTTTTCGTTGTTTTAGAATTTTTCTAATTGTTCTTTCTAAATCGGAACCGTAAGGTACTAAATTCTCAAATCTTAAACTACACTTAAACAAACACAATAAGCAATTAAAGTAAACAAACACACTAAAATATGAAAATATTCAAATTAAACTACAAACAGTTTTTCAATTCAAATAAATTATTTTAAATTATAAAATAATTTGTTGTTACTTTCCATTACATCCCGGACAACGGCGCCAAAAAATTGATGCAGTAGTTTATCATGTGTTGTTTTTGTAAATATTTTTCAATATTACAAAACACACACGATAATACTAATAATAAATATGCAACTTAGTCCCAATAAAAATAACTTTAGTAAAAATAATTTTATCCTTTAAAAATTTTAAATTGTCAAACTCATAATAATAACACAAGTATACATATCGCTCAAGTAATAAAGCTCAAATGGAGTCCTAAGTATCGATCCTACAAGGAAGTTGAAAATTCTGATAACTATAATGTAAAACAAAAAATTCAAACTACAAAATTAAGTACGAAATTTAGATCTAAAGCAATTGAATGTATGCTAAATAAAATGAACTTAAAAGAATAAAGTTAACTAAACTGGTTAGTAAATTGAAAGTAAACTTATAAAAACTAAACAAAGCTTCTTTGACAAAGAGTTTAAATTTAAGAAAGCATCCTTCCCCTTTACAATGAGCATATGGATGTGAAGAAATTATATATATAT
>JXCR01144894.1:40682-52141 GCA_002079205.1 Phalaenopsis hybrid cultivar | reverse complement strand
ATATATATATATATATATATATATAATTGTATTGTGCCAAATAGGAGAAATCCTATTCTTTACCCTCCTTCAAGTGTATAAAGAACATTGACTAATCCAAAGTTTGGTCCCTAATTTTGTGGTTAGGTTGAGAGGATACTAACTCTCTCTCTAGATCTCGCACTTCTCCCTCGCCTGAGAGCTAACTATCTCACATTAGTTTCCAATCAACTGAACCAAATTGGGGATTTTAATATGTCACCTTAAAATCTACAATTCGACATCCAATAAATTTTATTTCCTTATTTATTTGCACTCAAACCCATGGATTACATTCTCACTTATGAAATTGAATGTGACTCTCACCATGTTGTAGAAGTCATAACACTTTTGAATCTTATGTTTCTCAACACATTTTAATATTTCAATTGGTCAAATCGAAAAGTATATGAAGATCGAAGTTCAAATCATCATGAATTATTAATTTTTAAAACCGTATAAAACAAAAACAATTTTTTACAAAACCATATCTCAGAATAGGGAGAAGGATAAAGAAAACTACCCATAATTCATGAGAAGAAAGCAACAAAATACTAATTTCATATAAAAAAATAAGTTTACGAAATAAATAAATAAAAGACAACTTATCTCACACTCCTTCCCAAGCAAATCCCTAGAAGTTCTCTTTAAGCATTTTCCATCTTTACAAGCACTCCTAATTCTCTATTGGAAATGTAATTAAGAAGAAATCTCTTACTTTCCCTCTCCTCTTACAAACCTAGAAGAAAATCTCCAAGTCCTTCACTCTCTCTCTCTCTCTCACTCGCCTCTCTTCAGCCCTAGACTCCCTCTCTTAAATTAGTGGTTGCCTCCTCTTAAAAGGAATTCAAAGTTCCCTCCCAAAATTCTCTATAAAAGTCACACTTTTTGAATCTCAAAAGATATGTCCATTCAATCAAGAGACATATCCCTCATTAGATAACCTTCAAATGTGTCTAGATGCATCGAATTACTCCATGGGGCGTTTGAAAATTTTGGATCCTTCAAAATCCGCTCAAAATTTGTCCTGATCTACCTTAATTCATCAAGTATCGTCACTGGTGCTTCAAGCGCCAGTTCAAGCGCTTCAGGCGCCAAGTTACTTAAATCCACGTTGTTTTGGGCTCTGGCACTTCAGGCACCAGCTCTCTGGAAAGTGGTGCTTCAGGCTGCAATCAGATGCCTCAGGCACCAGAATCACAAAATTTTCTATTTTGGCTACAAATTTCCTCCTTTTTGCTACTTTTGCACCAAATACCTAAAATTGATATATTTGCAACAAAAACATGAAAAATATCTTTCTTTAAAGTGCAATATCACAAAAAATAAGCATACAAAGTATACTTAAAATAACACATTCTTTTGGTGTATCAGTTAATATACTAATGAATACTAAAGCATAACTGATGAATCCTAATGCGCTAAAAAAGAGATGGTTGTTACACTTAACCAACAGGTTTCCCACCAGTTATATTCCATGGTTTGCTCATTGGTAATCAAAAACCAACAACAACCGATGGTTGTCACATGCTTATTGAGTTGTCTAAAAGCAACAATCCTTATTGGTCGGAATACTACCAATAAATAAAAGCCATCAGAATTTTTGTCAGATTATAAATTACTGACAAGCATTTTTATTATGCCCTCTAAATAATCAGTAAACTATCAAAAATTTATAATCGATGGATTATTTGGTAATAACCAAAGGAATGTGACCGTAAAAAATTGGCGAAAGTCATGTAGTCATGGATCTACTACCTAAAGAGCTAGCATAAATTCCTCATTGGTTCAGTAGAATATAGATAATACAAATATCTTCTATAGATTTCTCTTATCCAACATGAGGAACTAAATATGATTTTTATCTTTATTTTGGACTTTGGATTCTCTAGAAATGCAAGCTCATATTGTTTGTTATATCTTAAAATGAAATGAAATTGTTAAGAAGACACTTATCTATAATTATGTAAAACATTGTTTTAATATAAAACATATTTTTAGGGATGAGATCTTAAGGTTTTATGAAGAAGTGGAGTAAAAATGAAAATAATCTCAGCATTTAATCCTATCAAGATTAAGATACTCAGGAAAACTATTATATGCTACATGAATAATCTTTGGAAAAGGAACCTCTTCTATTTTAGTCATCTTATTTTTAAAATTTAGGACTTATAAGACATATCTAAAGCTAAATAATTAGTAAAAATAAACTACGAGAGGTGAGGACTCATGATAACATAATTAAGGAAATTTGCCTTACGTGAAATTTTATCTGAAAACTTATTGGATTAAGTAAGCGACCATTTAAGTATGTTTAATGTAGTTTTAAGTGATTATAATGGGACTTATGTACCTTAATCCAAAGAACAAAAAGATTGCTCGAGTCTCTTAGTCATATATATTTATCTAGAATACAATGCCAACTAGATTTGCTTAAGCCTTGTAAAAATCATACAATCGTAGTTAGATTTGTAACGTAAGATACACTAGCTTGATAAATCTTGGAAATGAACTTTTACTCCCTTCTAGTTCAGCAGGTTTCTTGAATCACATTTGTGTTAATTCAAAAGTTCAATGAACAAGTCCTTTAGTTTTATAAATTTAATTAGAAAGAATGCTTTTTTATGTCATGACTCATGATAAGGTTAACATATATGTTCATTAATGTATGAGATTTGTCTGATTCCAAGTCATTGATTAAGAGAATGNTATATACATACACATCCATACATTATATATATATATATATATATATATATATATATATATATTGTGTGTGTGTGTGTGCGCATGTATTTATGTATTTATATACATACTTTTTTTAATGTATTTATGTATATACTTTTTTATATACATAAACATCCATACATTATATATATATAGACACACACGCACATTTATATATATGTGTGTGTAGATATATGCATATATGATGTATGCATATAATGCTACAGCGATGGACATAATTATGTTAAATGCTTATGAATGTACTTTTTAACTAATACATTAGCATCTTCTAGCCCNCACACACGCACATTTATATATATGTGTGTGTAGATATATGCATATATGTAGATGTATGCATATAATGCTACAACGATGGTCATAATTATGTTAAATGCGTATGAATGTACTTTTTAACTAATACATTAGCATCTTCCAGCCTTTTAAATGAAATCTCATTGAGATTTAAAATAATGCTTTAAAATCATAAACTTATTATGCAAAAATAAATATATTAAAAGAAAAAAGAGAAACAAGAAATCCAATAGGTACTATTTATATGTGTTCTAAAAAGATTTTATGTTCTTTATCAGGAAAAAGAAAATAGATGAACAGAAAAGTTTGGGATTGTTTATGCATACCATTTCTTTATGTGAGGTGTAGTCTTCCAACAAGCTAGATTTTGTCAAAAAAAAAAAAAAAGAAAAATAGTGATATTACTAACGAGAATGAAATGACCTAAAAAATAACTGAAAATAAAAATAGAAATAAACTTTTTATCACAAATATATAGTTACTACTAGGTTTTGAACAATTCACTGAAATAGCATTGTTTGGCTGATATTGTTAGAGAGTGTGAGGGGGGACAAAATTTAGGCTATGGGTAAGAATCGTGGCTATTAAGTTAGGAACGCAATAGTTATTTCTCCACTCTTAAGTAAGNAAAAAATAACTGAAAATAAAAATAGAAATAAACTTTTTATCACAAATATATAGTTACTACTAGGTTTTGAACTATTCACTGAAATAGCATTGTTTGGCTAAAATTGTTAGAGAGTGTGAGGGGGGACAAAATTTAGGCTATGGGTAAGAATCATGGCTATTAAGTTAGGAACTCAATAGTTATTTCTCCACTCTTAAGTAAATTTTAATAACTATCTCATACGAGTCATCCACACTAATCATACGCCAAAAGCCCACTCAACCATGTGGAGCCAACATAAGAGTCACCTACTCATGCGCCTTGCTTGATTTTGGCAAAAGCCATCAACATTCATGGGAGCCACAAGCTCTACCTAAACCCAATCAAACCATCATATCTGATACCACTTGTTAGGCAATCATAGGCTCTGATACCAATTATAATAAATGAGCAACATCTACCCAAAAACTTATATTATGAGCCTAATTACTATTTTCTTGTCGATGTGAGATTGCACTGTCTCATGGATCTTAATAGAAACATTCCTTGTTCAGTCAGAAAATAAATTCAAGTGAAATTTAATGCTTGCAAATTTATGGATTAAGGTGGTTGCAATAAGAGGAACTGGATAAACCCCATTGTTTGATAGCAAATTTTCTGTTCTAAATACTAGAACTAACTATTGGTGAAGGGATTTAAAACTATTTTTTTTAAACATATGGAGAAATAATGAAAGTGTCAGCGTAGGCCTGATATGATCTCAAGACCATGGGTTTGAATCAAAAAGTTCTATTTGCCAAAGTTGGAGTAGGACACATGCATCCAATAGTATTCTGANCAATCATAGGCTCTGATACCACTTATAATAAATGAACAACATCTACCCAAAAACTTATATTATGAGCCTAATTACTATTTTTTTGTCGATGTGAGATTGCACTGTCTCATGGATCTTAATAGAAACATTCCTTGTTCAGTCAGAAAATAAATTCAAGTGAAATTTAATGCTTGCAAATTTATGGATTAAGGTGGTTGCAATAAGAGGAAGTGGATAAACCCCATTGTTTGATAGCAAATTTTCTGTTCTAAATACTAGAACTAACTATTGGTTAAGGGATTCAAAACTATTTTTTTTAAACATATGGAGAAATAATGAAAGTGTCAGCGTAGGCCTGATATGATCTCAAGATCATGGGTTTGAATCAAAAAGTTCTATTTGCCAAAGTTGGAGTAGGACACATGCATCCAATAGAATTCTGGAACCCACAAATAACCGAAACAAAATGCAATACATAATGCCTTTTAATTGAGGCATAACGGTCTAGGTTAAGCTTGAGCAATAGAGATTATATATCAATCAATATATACATTAAAAAAAATTATTATAGATGATTAACTTACTTGTATTAACTTCATCACCGCCCAAATGGACAAATTTGAATTTGAAAACCTTGCTGAAATCTGAAATATTTTAGCACGAAATCAGTCACTTTTCAGCAGAACCATTCATTATCATTTGAAGAAGCAAATAAAAGATGTCAACTAAGACATCTGTAAATATCTTCCCAACTAATTTAAAATTTTGAATGNCAGCAGAACCATTCATTATCATTTGAAGAAGCAAATAAAAGATGTCAACTAAGACATCTGTAAATATCTTCCAACTAATTTAAAATTTTGAATGAACTATCAAAAGCAAATCATTTTACATTTAAAGATAGGCAAGCCACATGAATGTTGGTGCAATTATGTTTCTAGTCATGCCACTCGGATGATATTTTTCTTGTTTTTACAACAAGAAAGTTAGTTTGAAAACTTAAAAGTGCTTTGTGCATTTTTTGCTGAATAAAGAATTGATGTGCAAAGTTCCATACATTAACACGTTCTTTTATTTCGAGAATGTTTAAANAATGTGACAAATTACTGTCATAACAATGTGTTGAGTGACCTAAGAAATAAATTGCACCTTGATTAATCAATAACTCTACAAGATTTGCTAAGAATCCCTTGTTAGTGTAGTAAGCCCTTATTTGGTCATCGATACTTGAGACCGTGCAAGTGTGTATTCCATCATTCGTCACCATGTTGCAATTTTCATTCATAAAAAAATTTGATAATTCTTTGCTAAGAAAAGAGTCCAATAATAAAAAATTGCTATAAAAAAATAGTTTCACAAAGATGATGGGCATATAAGTAAAAGATTGTAAAATGTCCTATCATTTAAGAGTTAAAATTGTCAACCTGAGTTTTTCATCATTGTATCTTTAGATTTTTTAATTATTTTCATAAATACATAAAAGACAGTTTAGAATTTAGGAAATTGTTTATTTTTAAATTAAAATGCTTACCTCAAACTAGAAAATATTTTTAAAATAAATAAACTTGGCTTGAATGAACTCGAAAGTTGACTTTAATCCATCATTTCTAAGAAACTCAAAATTGACTCAACCCAAACCAAAGTCTATCATGCTGAGGAAAGGATGACTCCTTCAACTCAACTCAACATCCTCCCTACATATATCAGACAAAAAAAAAATTCAGGTAACGCATTAGAAAACAATAGCGGCTTTCAATATTTTGAAACCGCTCTCCCTTCTTGTTATAAATATCTTAATTGTATATTGGTTTCATTTTTTGTATGTAATTGTCTAACTTGAACTTGAGCAGTAGTGTTAATGAATTTTTTCCCGCGAGTAATTGTATAATAGGACTAATAACAAGAGCTACTCATAGAAGAGGTAAAAATGAAAATAAAACAANCATTTTTTGTATGTAATTGTCTAACTTGAACTTGAGCAGTAGTGTTAATGAATTTTTTCCCGCGAGTAATTGCATAATAGGACTAATAACAAGNGGAAGTATACGACGATAAACAAATCTGGCGACTCCTTTTAAAATAAAAAAAAGAGAAAAATGAACGGAAACAGATACAAAATAGTATAACCTTGGAAATTAAAATAAATATTTTTTCTGTAAGAAATTGTTTTGTGATAAGACTTTTTTTTTCTTTATTCCTCAGTTTAGGAATAGAGTCAGGCATGAAAACGCATGCTATCCAACATATATAACCATATATAACTTATTTATGAAATTTGTCCCAACTGTTTATAAAATGCCTCTATGATTTATCAATCTTTAATGAGATTGGTTTCCCTCATTTAGACCAATTAGTTTAAAGAACTAGCAATGTAAGTACCAAGAAACAGCATGCCCTGGCACATCAATCTCAGCGAGAACATTTATCCCTCTTCTTTGAGCATACCTGCAAGTTCATTCTCTCATTCATGAAAAGCCATAAAAACTTTACAAAAAGCAGAGAAAACTATAGGTGAATTTCACTAGGTTCCTAAGAACTATGGAAATATTAAACTTACTGAACGATTTCACGAGCATCAGCAATTGTATACCGCTCTGAGTAAGAATAAGCACCATTCCACAAATTTGGATATGAAGGAATCTCTAAAGGGAATGATTCTCTGTCTACAATATGCCAATGTAACACGTTCTGCTTGAAAGTAAAGATGAAGTTATATTAAATAAACATCATTATTATCGTCAATAGCCATATCCAACAATTTGGGGTCTAATTATGAATTATAACATACTATTAACTAGCATCAACCATCAACATTTCTTAGCATAAAAGAAGATAATTTATACTAGAAAATTAAAAGCCCTTTAAATGTTTATTGTATTAAGTAGAGGAAAGTGAAGTAAAAATAACAGTTGTCATTTGAAACAAATGTAGGTAAGAATTCGATGCAAATTACATTTACAGCAAACACTAGTGAACATTAAATGTGACAAATTACTGTCATAACAATGTGTTGAGTGACCTAAGAAATAAATTGCACCTTGATTAATCAATATCTCTACAAGATTTGCTAAGCATCCCTTGTTAGCGTAGTAAGCCCTTATTTGGTCATCGATACTTGAGACCGTGCAAGTGTGTATTTCATCATTCGTCGCCATTTTGCAATTTTCATGCATAAAAAATTTAATATTTCTTCGCTAAGAAAAGAGTCCAACAATAAAAATTGCTATAAAAAAATAGCTTCACGAAGATGATGGGCATACAAGTAAAAGATTGTAAAATGTCCTATCATTTAAGAGTTAAAATTGTCAACCTCAGTTTCTCATCATTGTATCTTTAGATTTTTTAATTATTTTCATAAATACATAAAAGACAGTTTAGAATTTAGGAAATTGTTTATTTATAAATTTAAATGCTTACCTCAAACTAGAAAATATTTTTAAAATAAATAAACTTGGCTTGAATGAACTTGAAAGTTGACTTTAATCCATCATTTCTAAGAAACTCAAAATTGACTCAACCCAAACCAAAGTCTATCATGCTGAGGAAAGGATGACTCCTTCAACTCAACTCAACATCCTCCCTACATATATCAGACAAAAAAAAAATTCAGGTAACGTATTAGAAAACAATAGCGGCTTTCAATATTTTGAAACCGCTCTCCCTTGTTATAAATATCTTAATTGTATATTGGTTTCATTTTTTCTATGTAATTGTCTAACTTGAACTTGAGCAGTAGTGTTAATGAATTTGTTCCCGCGAGTAATTGTATAATAGGACAAATAACAAAAGCTACTCATAGAAGAGGTAAAAATGAAAATAAAACATAAGCAGAAAAGGTAAGAAAAAAACAATATGAAGGTGGAATATAATATGTAATCAATGTAAAGTATATAAAGTTACCAACTTCACGTAGGCCATGGAATCAATGATCTTCTTAATTACTGACAGCGGCTGATAATGCCTTGATGTGTCTGCAGTAAGAAAATATCTTAGTTGACCTTAATATGGAACAAATTGGCAGGATCTATTATTATTATTATTATATACTAATTGTGAATAATTTGAATGCAGTATACGAGCACCCTCAGGTTAAAGAAAATTTTGTATATATTAGGAATGGTATGTAGGCCTCTTTATTCATGATGCAATAGAAAAAATGAGATGACAGGAGAAAAAGTAAAGAAGCATGTATTTAAATTGCTATGGATGCATTTCAATGGAAATATTTGAAAGATTTATATAAAATGGACTATTTATTGTTTAAAGCAAGAAGAGTTTCAAATTTGTAAAGTTTGAATAAAATGAAGCCACATGTAGAACCACACTGAGTGCAAATGTTGAACTTTTTATGAAGATTAAACCTGTTCATTTTTTGAAGATTTACAAGACAGATTTTTCAAACTTTTACTGATGAACAAGAAAATGAAAATATTTAAAAAGAGCATTAAGAAAAAAATTATTTCTTTCAATTTGATATTAAGTGGAAATTTAAGAAAGCTAAAAAATTCTCAGGAAATCGGCCCGATCAAACCCATAGAAGTCAAGCGCACCATGATTATCTTTTTTAAAAATTAATAACCAAGAAGTTCAAAAAAAAAGAAGAAATTCAACTCCTTAATCCTTTATTATCATTCAGAATGAAAATGACATCTGCTTTCTTACGATGAAACCTACCTCCCATAAACTTCCCAACTTTCAATCATTTTTTAAAATAGACAATGAACATCAAAAAATGATATGAATGATGTATATGGTACATAATACCAGGTTTGATTAAAAAATGATGTGAATGATGTATATGGTACATAATACTAGGGTTGATAAAACAAAAAATGTGAGCAACCACTAAAGCATTAGTTTGGTTTTGTTTATTTTTCCTTCTTTCTGTTAAAGAGTTGGTACTAGTCTATTGATAGGAAACATGATGAAATATAAGGTTGATTGGTGAGAATCCTTCTTCACAATAGATGCATAACATCATAATAGATAAATTATGTTTAAATTGGTATATAATACTGCTTAAAAAAATTCCATATAATCAAATTCACTAGAATTTAAGGAACTGCAACAAAGATGATAAGACAAATACTACCATAATTTTATGAGGCAACTCACCTATCATAAGACCACGATAAGGGAACCTTGGTTGATCTATAATCCTCCAGGGTGCTGAATTAAGTTCAATAATTTTGCTGGTAAAATTAAAATAGCATAATTGGCTAAATGTCTGCAACATTAAACACCCAGGATATGTTAAGAAATCAAATTGGAAATTCATAAATCCTTTGTGAGGTTTTGTAATAAATACCTCTAAAGCATGAAGTGCTCCATAAATAGTTTGTGCCTGAAAATATCAACCATATTAATAAGGAGAAACTTCTTCAAAATAGCAATGGAAATTTGTGTTGCAAGACTTCATGTGGAGACATGATTTAACACTTCATGTTCATTATCTGTAGTTACAAAAAAAATATATNATATTAATAAGGAGAAACTTCTTCAAAATAGCAATGGAAATTTGTGTTGCAAGACTTCATGTGGAGACATGAACACTTCATGTTCATTATCTGTAGTTACAAAAAAAAATATATATAATAATAATATTAACAAAGAATGAACTATCCCTAGAGATCCAACAACTCATGTAAAATTAAAGCCTAAAACTCGACGAAATGGAAATTATGAAGTAAATAGTTTAAATTAAATTAAATTTTAATGTTTTTATTTGATAACTTAAAAATTAAAATCAAACATACAAAAAATGCAAAACCTAGCATAGTTATCAAATAAAAACAAAAAATGCTTGGTTGAAGACACGACATTATTTATAGTTAATAATGAATGGTTAAAACTCTCTAGTTAAAATAATAACCCTAAAAGTCTCTAGCAAATAATAATAATAAATACAAATATTTTAAATTTTTAGGGTAGCCCTAATTATATCACATAGTTAAAGCTGCCACCTCTTTTATTGTGTCTAAACTCTCTAACATGCATCAAAACCAAGCATCGAAACCTATCAAATATTTGTCAAAAGCAAGTATCGATAGTTCCTTTTTTGTCAAAGTTGAGCATCAAAAGTCCATCCAACATTTGTCGATGCCAAGCATGAGAGTGATCTTTTGTTCATCAAAGCCAAACCTGCTCCCACTAAAGCAGAAGTTGTAAACTTCTCTGTCACAACTTAAGCAAGATTCAAACCTATTAGTGAAAGTCGATCAAAATCTTTCGCAAAATTGTCGTGCTTGCGTTGAAGCTTTTGTTCGTCAAACCAAGTGGAGTTAAAGCTGNTGAGCATCAAAAGTCCATCCAACATTTGTCGAAGCCAAGCATTAGAGTGATCTTTTGTTCATCAAAGCCAAACCTGCTCCCACTAAAGCAGAAGCTGTAAACTTCTCTGTCACAACTTAAGCAAGATTCAAACCTATTTGCCGAAGTCGATCAAAAACTCTCGCGAAATTGTCGTGCTTGTGTTGAAGCTTCTGTTCGTCAAACCAAGTGGAGTTAAAGCTTCCCTAATTTTGTAAGTGATAGCTTCTTTATTCATGAATAAGTTAAGAGTTATAAATATATACTTATTATTATTCTAAAAGTTAAATTTTAACTTAATTAATTAAATAAGTGTAATCTTAGGATATTTTAAATTTTAGTAGATAAATTGGAGGTATTCATTTAATTTTAAAAATTGATTATTATACATATGAAATTTTATAATACAATTTAAATTTATAAAATTAAATTTAATACCTGCATACATTGTTTTGTGAAAAGAATAATGAATATATATATATATATATATATGTATGTATGTATGTATGTATGTATGTATGTATGTATGTATATATATGTATGTATGTATGTATGTATATTAATAATTTATTAAATAAAAAAATGTCTATAGGATGAGTCATGCAATACTTTTTTTCAATTATGACATGTTGTATTATATCGTGTCATGTCTGTGTCACATGTTTGTGT
>JXCR01144894.1:25401-37376 GCA_002079205.1 Phalaenopsis hybrid cultivar | reverse complement strand
TGTTCCATGTGATCTATACCCACACTAGAGCTGCATACCATAGTAAAACCACATGACCCGCTAACATCAGCCTACACTGGAAAGGGTACCAACAACTTCACAACAAGACCCTAATCTGTCAAAGTAAAACCCCCAAAGGAACTTTCTTTAAGATATCCATGGCGATAGACAAAATAACAAAAGGTACACGTTCACACGAAGGAGCTGAGTGCTCCTTTGATTGTTTCACCATCTTCTTCTTCCTCTTCGACTTACCTTCTCTCTAATGTTTGAAAAATAGACCTTTAAGAAGCTTGGAGGTAAGGATGTCAGTATACTCTTATAAAATGTTCTTCATCATAATGAATCATGGAACAAAACCTAAAAGCATAGGTCAATGTGGACAAAAGGTGATGGATTGAAATATGCGACAGATAACACCCTATCACCAGCCCATTTTTCAAGGGAGTTATTAACATGTAATAAGTTTAATTAAATAATATATTTGATGTATTCCCAAAAACTTTTTAAATTGATTATTGTCATTATTTTCTTATTTTTGTTTCGGGTTTGCCTTTTAAGAGATAAAAGAATCAGGGAATTGAATTTTGTATAGCCAAAATGGGGTCATACTGAACTCATGATCAAGATCTGGATGATGCACTATGGTAGACCTCCATGTTCCTTAGCTCAACTATCAAAGCTAGGATTGATGAGCTGTCAAGTATCAGTTGTCAAGTATAAGCTGTTGAGTACAAGCTGCCAAAGCATGAGCTGTGAAGTGTAGGCCGCTAGACGAATATTATCCTCTCATCTGTCTAGCTTAAGTTGCACATCTGATTAAATGACTCAAACCATTTCATAATCTTTGGATCAACATAACCAAAGGAAAACTAATTTGCTTCAAGTTTGAATTAGCTCAGTGAGAAATATCTCAGGAGCGAAACAGACTAATTAGGATGTAACCCAAAGAAAGCACAGGGAACATAGGACAAAATATAACACTATTAGAGAATGATATGCCAAAGATAATTTTAATTACATGCCAACGCTAGAAGAAGATAAAAGAAGATATGTCAAAGATCTCTAAAGATCAATATGTAATGATAACCTATTCATATTATATTTGAAAAAATCCTCAATAAATAGAGGAAATCTATGTAACAAGAGATGGTTAATGATTCCATTGACACTATATCTCTATTCTTTCCAAGTGAACACTACAATTTCCTCTCTTCAGCTCACTATTTTACTCCTTCCTAACTCTTTCCTTGAAGTGTGACTCAACAAATAAATCTGGATTCAACATATTTACTGCATTCTTTGTGTGGCATATTCTATACTAGTGAAATTTAACCATTGCTTGACACATGATGTTAGAGGTTATTTCTGTGGATAGAAAGTAAGCTTATGCTCAAAGCAAAAGTTTACCACATTGGAATCCATCTAAGATTCTCTGACAACTCTAGCTCTATAAATCTTTCCTCGCTTCCCTTTGGGCTTGACTTGTGCATGCAATAAATTATTAAGAGTATTCCTTAAAGCATTGGATCCAACAAAGTTCAACCTCAACCTTCATAAATTTTTTTGCATTCTTGATCACCTAGTTCTTTTTCATTGTATGTAGAGCTAAGAAGCTCCATACAACATATGAGAGCGCAACAAAAATTGCAAAGAAATGTACAAGACTTATAGTCACAATAAATGTAAACTATAAACAAAAACATTGGAATTTCCTTTCAATTCATAGGAAAATCGAGCTAATAAATATGAATTCTAACTAATAATTTCTAAATCAATGTAGAAGTAAATGGACAGGACTGCAAGCAAACCGAGCCGAGTCGAGCAGGGTTTTTTTCAAGCTTGAGCTT
This sequence comes from Phalaenopsis hybrid cultivar, assembly GCA_002079205.1. Classification (NCBI taxonomy): domain Eukaryota; kingdom Viridiplantae; phylum Streptophyta; class Magnoliopsida; order Asparagales; family Orchidaceae; genus Phalaenopsis; species Phalaenopsis hybrid cultivar. Next base: position 35,526 of record JXCR01144894.1, on the reverse strand, counting down.
GTTTATGAAATTCAAGCTCGAGTCGAGCTCGAGCTCAAATCAAGCTTTTGGGTAAATGTTCAAGCTTGAGTTTGTTTGTAAAATTTGTGCTCAAGCTCGACCACTAATCGAGCTTTGAGTTTATGTTCAAGCTTAGTTTGGCTCTTGCTCGTTTCATATTATATAATTGAGTCATTATGAAGCAAAGTAATGAGTAAATTATCGAGCTACTTAATTTCTCTCTAAATAATAAGTTTTTAGGAAATTAACATTATTGTTTTTATGTTGATTATATCCTAACTAAAAAAGACTTATCTAACAAAATAATGAGTAGTATTGTTGAACTATTTATTTTCTAATCAAATAAGCTTTATTGAAATGAGGAACTTGTTGAATTTACAAAAATAAATAAGCTTTTAAATGAATAAGCTATTAAATGAATAATTAAAATAAGCATATAAATGTTAAAATAAATGAACTCAACAATTAAGTCTGTATCTTGTTTTATGTACTAACAATTAAAATTTAATTTAACTTAATATAAATGAATTTAGATTAAGCTTTAAATGAGCTTACTCACAAGTTTAAATTAAGCTTTAACTAATTTTATTCTTAAAACATTAAATCAATCTTATTTATGAAATTTAAATGAAATTGTTTATCTAGCTTCTTGTTTGAGAGCATAAACGAATCAAACGAGGTGTTCAACTTTGTTCATGTAACAATCAAGCATATATAAAAATGTTCAAACTTGTTCAATTAGTTAATCAAACAAACATGAATGAGTTCTTATCGAGCCGAGTTACAAGTAGCTTGTCAAATGCTCAATTCATTACAACCTTATAAATGAATTTTGTAGAGGCTCGAGAAGGTTGTATGATTGAAGATTAAGATATTAATTATATAATTAATAATTGTATTAATTTTAAAGGTGTGTATTTTTTTATTGTTGCCAACTAAATTAACTAATTTTTGCTTAGAAAAATCTACTTATCTATGCCCTCATCATAATCAACAACCAGAATAACAATTCCAAATTCGCTTATCCTATTTGGGAAATATGTTGGTGCCCTAATCCACCTTCCAAGGACAAGGTTTAACTCCGTTATGGAGGTCATGAGATTAATTTCATCTTTCTCCACATCAAATACTAAATATTTTATGCACACCAAGTAGAAACCAGATTAAGTTTAATTTAGTCGTATAGCTGACGAAACCCGTGACTAATGCTTAATTTAAATTCTCAACAAAATATCAAACAAACAACCCCTTCCATTTGGATTTCTTGTCTCTTCCTTAACTAAGAGGTCACACAAACAAAAAGGAGCATGATATTATTTTCTAAATTATCAACATCATCAAAAAAAAAATGCTGAAGTTTTCTTGCGTGAACAATGAGTTATGCGAAGAATGGCATGAAGTTCTAAAGATTGGTAGGAATAATGTAAATACTATCAAGAATTGTTTAGACAGATACATAGAATAAGACAAACAATTTGGTTCCAATATTTTTCCTTCTATTTTGATCATGAAGAGGTAAAATGTAACTGATTAACTTTTGAATTTGATTGCTTCGTCATCAAAGGAAACAATTAGTTAATGTTAGCAATTATGAAATAAGAAAAGGTTTCGCTTACCTCAACTTGGGCGTACGTTTCTTTGTTGCTTGCAGGAATANTTTCACTTACCTCGACTTGGGCGTACGTTTCTTTGTTGCTTGCAGGAATGGATAGCTTGTAAGTTTCATCTGTGCCAAAGTTTAACTGCACAACAACAAGAGAATTTGTTTGATCATAGAAAAAATAGTTTCAAGTGTATTATAGATATTTTTAAAAGCAATCTTAAAACCATAAATCCAATCCTTCCTTCATTAACAGGAAAAAAAAATTTTAGGATCCACCAATAAGCTTACAAAGCCAATTTGGGGTCTTAGGCCATTTCAATTAGGTTACAAGGGTGCTCTACTTTTAGTTCATCCAACCTTTTTTTTTGTTCAAAAATACTTTAATCCTTTTATATACTAATTTTGGAAGTGCATTGCAGTTGAAAAAGAGAGTTTATTATTTTATTATTGAACAAAAGATCTTTAAAAAATAGCCCACAACAGATGCAGATGAGTGATTTTTTACATTAAAAAATTAGTAGGGGAAAAATTATAAGGCCAAACTCGATTGAAAAGTTTCACTATGCAAGTTGAATATTAAAAAGATATGATTAGGCATGTCGATGTTAATCAATAATAACATTAGAGAGTGAGCAACTACGATTGTTGATGTTAGTATATGACAAACAACAACAAACAAGTGACAATAGTAATCAGGTGATAAGTGATGAAGATTCTAAGCATCAGCCGACTGTGGATGCCAAATGACAACAAGCATTAAAGGATCACTGTAATGGACATTGACACATTAATGATGGTGGTCAACAGAGGATGTGAGATGACCTTCGTCAAAGTTAATTGATATGTAAAGATGGATTTTGGGTATGTTCACCGGTAGAGACAGATATTGATGTCGGAAGTCAACATTACGAAGGTGGTCAACATGGATATTCACCCAAGGAGATGGTATCTAGGAAAGGCAATAAATTCTAACACAAGCACCAAAGGTGGATGAATGGGGTTCTAAATAACAATCAAAGCTAAAGAATTCTCCAAGCCCGGGTTTTCCCCAAATATCTAGGAGTGGGATTTAATTAAATATTTATGGAGTGAGCATTATAATCATTTATACAAAACCATGGATTGTCCATCAAGTAGTCCAAAAAAGTTCCCCTTAATCAAATATGTTATTTGGACACCTCTAGTGCTTTAGTAAAACCGGATTTAAGTGACCTTGCACTCATTAGATTCATGTCATTGAGTAGCTTTCATCCATTATAAGCACTGAAACTTCAAAGAATATTTACCCATTCAAATGGCCTAAAAAAGTGTATAATTATACTTGAGTGTTATTAATTTAAGCTTAGATGGACTTGGATTAAGATGTTCTTGGTATCATTAGGTTCATCTCATGGAACGAATTATCTCAACTACAAAATATATAAAGTTTGGATCTTAAAATCAATTTCCAAACCTTTTGCTCAAATAAATTGAAACATTGGGATTAAGAAAATGGAATCAAAATTCATGCTTGATCCGATGAACTTTTTAATGCCATATTAATTTTAATTATCTGAAAGTCTAAGTTAATATCTTGATGCGAAAGCAGAGCCAAACAGAATATCGATATTTTTCCCTAGACAATTAAATAAATCATTCATATAAATTGTAATTTTGTTTTGTACGAAAAAAAAAAAAAGATTTCGCAAGCGGGTTTTCAAGGTTGTTCAGCAAAAAACAATTCAATGAACGTCAAAATTTAAACTAAAATTGATAAAGATGAAAAAATAAATATTCAGCACTTTATTGAAAGACAAAAGTAAATGTTCGTTTTATTAATGAAACATTCTTTCCACTTTATCTTGTTGGCAAGTGGTATTGCAGCACTTCCAGCAAAACCAACAAATAAAAAATAAAGCACTTCAATAATGACGGCTTATGCAGCAATTACAGAACCAAAGAAACCCAACAGCTTTACAAAGTATAAAATCACAGAACCTACAAAGTTCCAGATAAATTTTAGCACTTCAAAAAGTTTCACAGATTGCTCAATTTGTTTGATGTTCGAAGAACGAAATTAAAAAGTAAATCAACCCAGTTTGCCGCGAGAAAGCATCAGATATTCGAAATTTCCCACTTCGTAAACCAGAAACAGCAAAAAAAAACCAGATACCTCATCATCTTCCGATAAAATTTGAACGTGCAATCCATCAAGCACACCAGAGCTAGGCACAATGCCATCAATTACATGAGCATCGCCGATAACATCAACCATCTTCAAGAAGGCATCGTTGAGAATCCCGGAACCATCTGAATATTTGCTCCCATCAGTTCTCAACCGGAAATTTCTGCTCAGATAAAGTGTGCTCGATCCATAGCTCACTGAAGCCGGCATCGGCCACAGGTTAAGACCATTTGCAAGAAGAGAAAACCTCAACAAAATGCCAACAAGAATCGCAGCGCAAACTCCACCCATGTTTCAGCAATTAGTAACAACGGATCTGAAGCAAGAAAAGAAAACCAGTCATTGGACCATTAAAAATTCCAGGAAAATGGGCTCCAAAACGAAACAATGTAGAGAAGAAAAACTGCAGGTAGATCTGAAAAGAAGACAAAAAACAGATATAACGCCCAGACTGCAGGTAAGGATTTTTTTATTTATATATTGTTTTGGTAAGCTAACAGCCATTGAAAGGAAGCGCGAAGACTTTAAGCTGAGAGCAACGCATGGAGTCGGTAGCAGAACCTACCTGAGGAAAAAGAGGAAGGGATTTGCGAGATGTGAGCGAGAGAGAGCAGAGAGCAGATAGCAGAGGGGCTCTGTATTAATGGCGGGAAAAAGCAATACGGGACATTTGGGAATTTGTCTGCACACCGCCTGTATAATAAATGCTTGAATGCGCGACAGCCGTTGAAATTAAAATAAAGATTCAAAAGCACGCACTCCAGCATTCCATTAATACTAATGTTCAAAAATAGCAGTTTTTGAATACTAATTACTTTAAATGATAAAGGACGGGTCGCCGGCTGACGTGACAGCTGCCACGGATTTTTCCTAAACTTGCCAATGATTGAATTCACAGGAACGGACTCTTTTACACATATTCATATTTGTTTTGTCCCGTGTTGGATTCGATCGTTAAGTTAGCTACCAACATAAATATTTTTTTGGTGCTCGATACATAAATGAGCAAAACACGAAAAGAGATTTATTGATTTGTGTTAGCTCGAAATACTACACATCAACCATATATATATATATATTGATAAGTAGAATTTTAAAAAAATTTAATTAACACTAAGGCTGTAAAGACATATAATCAATTAAAATTATTAGTTTAAAAAATAGTATAAATTGTTGACAAAATAGGGCGAAGAAAAAACTGTAACGACACAAATTCAGAAGAGCACAGAGATTTAACGAGGTTCGGCAAAGATGCCTACATTCTCGGGAGCAGAGCGACGACTTCGTTTTCAATATTCAGAAAAGAATACATAATACAATATTCGGCTCTTTCAAAGACTTAGAATTACAAACAAGTTTATTTATAATTCTAAAGTAAACCTTACAGTACAATATGTAATTACTCATGTACCGTATAGCGGGGCGTTACCCAGGACCGGCAATCCACATAACGTAACTTCCCGATTTGGACAGATTCTTCCGCTTCGCTCCGCTCTGCTCCGCTTCGTTCCAGCGTTTGTCCCTATATGGTATATAAGCCATACCATAACAAATCTCCACCTTGGCGAATATCCAGCCCCTTAGGAGAAAAGATACCTGGGAGTTACACATGCACCAATGTGGGTTGGGTCACTATTGTTCTACTGCGCCCACGTTGATCTCAACCCACTAAATTCCAAGAGACTCCAAATTCTGGTATTATGAGTCATACGTAACAATTCTCCACCTTGGCGAATATCCAACCCTTTAGGAGAAAATCTTTACCTTGCGAATATCCAATCCCTTAGGAGAACAATCTCCACATTGCGAATATCTATCCCTTTAGGAGAAAATCTCCACCTTGTGAATATCCAGCCCCTTAGGAGAAATATCTCCTCCTTGCGAACATTCTGCCCCTTAGGAGAAAATCTCCACCTTGCGAATATCCAGCCCCTTAGGAGAAAAATATCATGAAATTTCTTATGCACAAATATGGGTTGAAGCACTCTTCCTGTTCGTGCCAGCACATCGGCTAAACTGCTATCCCGTGAGCTAAACCCTTCACGAAATACCACTGCAAAACCACAGTTCGTGCCTACTCGCTCGCCAGCACCCTACCAAACTCCACCTGTCGCAACTCCTCATACGACAAACTTGCAAACTCCGCTGGTCGAACATCACCAAAACTCCTCTGTTCGCAGTAACTGCACACGAACTTCTGTTCACTAACTCCACCTCGCCTAACGCCGCGAAGGTCCATGAACTGTCGCTGCTCGAAGTCGCGACGTCGCCTCTACCGCGAACTCCCCGAAGCATAACGCCGAACTGCCGCAACCCTTTATCCGAACTGCTTCACACTTGTTTGTTCCCGCGAGCCCGTCTGTCTTGCGAACAATCTGAAAATTTTATATTCTTCTGCGCCGTAGCCAAGATTTCCTTTCTCCAACCAAAGAAATTCATAAAATACTTCCAAATTTTCTTCTCCGCAAGATTCCTTATTGAGCCAGAAATTGTACTTTGATTCTGTCATAAATCCTTTTAAATAATCCCGTAAGTAAGATTTCTTAATTAAGTTTCCCTTAATTAAGTTTTCAAGAAAAATGATTTTCGCTTGATTAAGTTTTCCAGAGAAGCAACAAAATCTTTCCAAAAAAGAATTGAAATATTCCCTTAATTAAATATTTCATTTAATTAACTGAATTTCAAAGAATTTCCTTTTTTCATGCTCCAGCAAAAGAAATCTCACATCCGCAGATCCAACAAAGAAAATTTTAATTAAGTTTCCTTAATTAAATATTTTCTTTAAGTCAACTTAATTAAAAAACAACCTCCCTTTAATTAATTAAAATTCAAAAATTTCCTTTCTTCAGCGGGAAAAGAATTTATTGATTTCCTTCCTTTTTCTTCTTTGCAGCCTTCAAAGGAAACAGATCGAACCAGTAAAGGAAACAAATGAGAAGATTCCTTCCAAATTCTCCAAGAGAAACTTCCTTTCATGAATGCGTTGAACCTTCATTTGCAAAACTTCCTTCCTTTTCAGATCCACGCACAGAAAGAAAGATTCCTTTCTATCGCTGAAGCAGAAGCACGACGTCCCTACCATGACGTGAACTCTTCCTTCCGCCTCCAGCCTCCCGCCTCCTACGGGAACAGTGCGCTTCCGAACTAGGCCTTGTAGCAGCAATCCTCCGCTCCTTCCCGCGCTAAACAACTCCCCAGCAGGCTTCTGCACCAATGTCTTCCGCACCGCGAAGCTCTCTATCGCGACCCTTCTATTCGCGAACCCACGCGATCCGCTTGTTTGCCGACCAGAAAGCAGGCAAGCAATCTTCCGCGCCTCCCGATCTTCTTGCAAGCTGCAATTCGCCGAACACCTGGAATTCTTGAAATCTACCTGCCAAAATTTCTTCAAATCTTCTTTCTTCCTGCGCCGCCGAAAATTTTCTTCCCTTGAACCCGTCTCTGATACCACTTGTTGAGAAAATAGGGCGAAGAAAAAACAATAACGACATAAATCCAGAAGAACACACAGAGATTTAACGAGGTTCGACAAAGATGCCTACATCATCATGAGCAGAGCGGCAACTTCCTTTTCAATATTTATAAAAGAATACATAATACAACATTCAGTTCTCTCAAAGAACTAGAATTACAAACATTTCTATTTATAATTCTAGAGTGAACCTTACGGTACAATATGTAATTACCAAATTACCCATGTACCGCATAGCGGGGCGTTGACCCAGCACTCCCAACCCACATAACATAACTTCTCGATTGGGACATATTCATCCGCTTCGCTCTGCTCCGCTTCGTTCCAGCGTCTGTCCCTATATGGTATATGAGTCATACCATAACATAAATGTATATTAAATTATATTTAAATGATGGTTTAATACAAACAATAAGATTTAAATATTGCCCCACCGCTTAACATCTTATGACTACGTGATTAGGGTTGTCAAAACGAGCTTTGTTCGCGAACAGCTTATGTTCGACTCGCTAAGCGAACGAGCCGAAAATGAACACATTTTTTTTTGTTCGAAATATAAATGTGTCAAACACAAACAATATTATTTTTTAACGAGCCAAAAACGACCTAAGCCTCGACTCACTCGTGCTCGGATCGTTTCAACAACGAAGGACTTTCTTTGACATCTAAGTTGGGGGATCAAGTGACTCTTCATAGAGTGAATATTACGAGCTGAATTCGTATATATAGATTGATGGTATTGAGATCATATTATAGTGAATATCACGACAATACTACCACAATACTATCAAATCCGTACATATCCACACCTATTCCATCCACACGTAATATTTTTTCCTCTTTCTATTGGTTTTGTAATTTTATGCTTTTGGCATTATAGTATCATGCAGGTAATTGGCTTTTTATTTAATTTTGAAAGAGACTTATTCCTCCTAGCTCCAGAATTTTGAAAGGCCTGCTTTGTGACAACGTCTCTGATGACTCTCAACATGGCAACTTCACAATTGTTGTAATTTTATGTTTTTTATTCGATAGTATATTTGAGAAGCTTAATAGTCTTCACCAGATATGATAGCAATAATCCATCATACGAAGCCAGTTGTCTGAATTCTGGAGCTTCCCTTTTTTATCAAACAAAATGCTGGTTATCTCTATGATGCTGCATACCAAAAACCTGAGTTACCAAATAACTCAAACTATGATGCAAGAGAAAATCCTCTATTTTTGAGCTTCTTCAATTCTACGGGAGCCAACAAAGGCAGACAAAAAAATGGAAGGCAAACAAAAAATTGGAATAACCTTCAATTCTCGTGACCTCAATTATTTGCAGGTTTAAAAAAAAAACACGACAAATCAGCCGGCCACTTGGCCGTGTTTGCACGCACCTGGATAATTGCATACGAACACCGCTTGTAGAGATGCATGCGGTGTCCGATCCTGACTAAAGATCACGGTGATCTACGGTTAGGATGTATTTCGGTGGGCCCTACTTAAATTTTATTTTTAAAAAATTTTGATTGCATCATGACCGTAGATCACCGTGATCTACGGTCAGGATCGGACACCGCATGCATCTCTGGATACGGTGTCCGTATGCAATCATTTTTCCGTCAGCTGACATGGCGACTACCTCGATTTTAAAATTTTTCTTGAATATCAATTCAAAATAATTAACTTCTAAATTTAGCCTTCCATTAACTATTTTTCCTCGTGTGCTATGACAATTATTCTCTATGTAACTTGGATAACTGTAGGTCTCTAAGAGGGCAAATATTTACGTACGGAGAACACACGCAACTCTCCGTTCATAATCCCCTCCCAACAACCTCTTAATAACCTCTGTAAAGGTTATTGTGGAGTTATTTCGACATTATTTGGAGTCAATACCCTAACATCAGAGAAAAATGTGAAAGTGTAACCGCAGAGGGTCTGACTCCAAATAACGCTGGAATAACTCTCAACAACCCCCCACTAATCTTCGCAGAGGTTATTGAGCGGTTATTGGGAGAGGATTACGCACGAAGAGCTGTCTGTGTTCTCCGTACGTAAATAACACTCCTTTAAGAGAGGAGCATGCAGGTAGGGCTGTCAAATCGGCTCGTTGTTCGCGAACAACTCGTGTTCGGCTCGTTAAGAGCTCGTGTTTGGCTCGTTCGCTGAGTTAACGAGTTGAACACGTGCTCTGCTCGTTTGGTGACTGTGACTTTATATATGCTTAAAAATATAAGTATTTAATATTGCTGCTAAAAGATTTAATTCCTTAGCAACTCTACCAAAACTTAATAACAATTATAGATTCTGCTGCTAAAAGATTTAATTCCTCAGCAACTGCACCAAAAACTTAATAACAATTATAGATTCGATAAAGATGTATATATAAAATATTCAATAATGGTAAAGTCACACTTATCAATGCAAGTATACGATAAATATGGACATAATAAATATTCAATAATTGTAAAGTCACACTTATCAACGCAAGTATACATATCGCAATATGGACGTAATAAATATTCAATAATTGTAAAGTCACACTTATCAACGCAAGTATACGTATAGTATGGATGTAATAAATATTCAATAATTGTAAAGTCACACTTATCAACGCAAGTATACGTATCACTTAAGTAATATAGAGCTCTAAGGGAGTCCTAGATACCGATCCCACAGGGAGTAAGATTAGAAGCTAAGAACTAAGATTTAAGAAAAATAATATTTTAATCGCAATAATGAAATTCAATTTGCTTATCTGTCACTAATAGGCAATTGAAATAAATATGTAATTTTCTTAATAACTCTTAAATAACTAATTATGTTAATGAGGTTTTTAATGTGATATTCAATATATAAGAAAATATCATTCTCCTTGTCAAGAAATTATAATGA
>JXCR01144894.1:13292-25277 GCA_002079205.1 Phalaenopsis hybrid cultivar | reverse complement strand
ATTTTAGTCTGTCACTCTAAAATCTCCAATTCTACGCCCAATAATATTATTTCCCTATTTATTTGCACCCAACTTCCAAGGGTTTTGACCTCCCTGAATCTTGGATGTAATCCTCACTTTAGTTGTAAAACTCAACATATTTTAACAAATCAATTGCCAGATTGAAAGTAAATTAAGATCGAAGTGAAAAGATCATCACAATTCTTAAACATTTTCATTTTTTCACCAATTCAAATCACCATTTCACAAATCTCAAGACAAAGAGAAAGACAGAGAAAACTATTAAGATCTCATGGGAAAAACACAATAAAACTCAGAATTCATATATAAAAGCAAAGTCATACAAACTACAACAATAAATAAACTTATCTCTAATTTCTCCCCAAGAAAACTCCTCGAAGTTCCTCTGAATCTCTTCCTTTCTTTATAGCATACAGAATTCCTCTTCGAAGTGGCAAGGAGGAAGAAATCTCTCACTTTCCTTCCACTCTTATAATCTCTAAAAAATTCCTCACAATTTAGACTCTCTAGCACCTCTCCAGTCTTTAGCACCTCTAGAGTCTCCTATAATTTCGGCCAAAATCTTCTTTTAAAGTTGTAGATGAGCTTTCCCAAGAGTTGCCTAAGCACCCCTTCAAAATTCATCCTCATCCAATGCCTAAGTGGACATAACCGCCGAACTCGCCGTTGGCGGCCTTGAGGGCGCCGTCGGCGCCGTTGGACTTGTCGTCGGCGCCCTAGTTCTACTCTTCACATTTTGGTCCTTTTCACTCCAAATTTGCTCCTTTTTGCATCTTTTTGCTTCAATGACTTTAATTCATCATTTATGCAACAAAACATCAAAAATACCTTTCTTTAAAGTGCAATATCATCAAAAACTATATAAAATAGGTATGAAAATCTCAACATATTTTCCTTTGGTCAAAATCCCCCAAACTTAACCATTATTTGTCCTCAAGTAATTTTAGTACTACATAAAAGTTATGATCTATTGTAGTAAAGTTTAATTCAGAAATACTATAAATTTGATTTAGATAAATACCATAGTAAGATTTTCAGAAAAAACTCAAGTAATTAAATTAACTCTGTAGCTACTAGATTATCTAGTCATCAAGTTTAAGAGTTCTAGTCTTCTATTTATTTCAAGAATGACTATATGTTGTAATATTAAGTCATTTAGAATATTCAAATGATAGGAACTTCATGAGAACATTACTAGTAAAAGATCTAATCCATAAATATAAGTTTAGAAATGTATTTAGGTCTTCCCTCTAGGTAGGTCCAGTGAAGCCAATTTTTGATCAGGCATATCCTCAAGCTTATCCTCACTTTCATATTTTTTTTTCTTTCTTTTCTCTTTTTCATTTGGATTGCTTTCAATCCTATATATCTTTCTTTTTTTCTCAGGGATTATTTTCAATCTATTCTTTTTCCTTTTTCAAGTGAGGATTATTATATATGGATAGTCTTTAATGATTTTGAACATCACCTCTCTTTCCCTAAATTTGAAACTCAAAGCATTCCCTTACCTTATAAATATTTCGTAGTTTTTACATCATTGAGCCCTAATATTTTCTTCTCAAATGAATTTCCAGATTCTTAATACTTCAAAATATAGTCTCCCTTACTTTAAAGAGTTAACTATAGTCTTATTCTCTTATACTAAATATCTTAAGTTACAAAATTAATTTTCATTACAAAAATATTTCTTTAAATCTACCATAATATTTAAATAGCTACAAAATATAGTTACCTGAATTAAATTCACTGCATAAAATCATTTAAATAATTTTTGAAAATAATTAAATAGATGACATCTAATAGTTAATTCTTTTCTTTCCTCCCCCAAACTTAAATTCTTTCAATATAAAATAATACAAGTGGAAAAAAAATTCTAAATATAAATCATACCTTAGTATTTTAGGCATTTTCATCATTCTGAAATTTTTGCAGTCCTTCTCAAAATTTCTACTTCACCTGTTTGTAACATTAGAAACTTTCTACACATATAAATCATTAAGAAATTTCTGGGTAATGAAATTTTGAAATAAGTACAAAACTAAAACATTAAACAAACACAATATTTCCTAACACAATCTACAATACTAAACAAAACAATTACAATTAAAATGCAAAAATAAAAATCACATTACATTACAATCACAAAATACTACTCAATTTCTATTATACTACACATGCAGATTTAACTACCACACTAACTTTATAACAAAAATCAAAAATCATCCAAGTACAACATAATAATAAAAATGAAAGTCTAAATACACATAAACATCCATTTCTATTACAAACCTCAAGTCTTGTGTTTATCCTTTGGGATAGATACAGGATTTGAGGTACAGTACTCTTTCATTTTAAACTATGAAAAATATGAGGTCAGTTTGATTTCATACTTCAATGTCCTTCCGAAGCGGGCAACGGGATTTCGATTCCAGCGACCGACAGCTTCTTATGGGCAACCCCACAAACCCATCCCTGAAATAACGCCGGAAACAGTAATAACTTGTTCAACTTCTCGTCCCGGACTTTCAAAAACTAGATCTTGTATACACTTTTTCCCTTCAAATACAGAAGTAAATCTTGATTGAGCCTTCGCATTGACGAAGCGAGACTCGTCGAACTCAAGTCGTCTCTTTTGACGTGGAGCCATTTCAATCTAATCACAATCATAGAAAAATTCTGAAATATATTTCAAATATTCAAATAATGGCTTCCAAAAGTAATTCTAAGAGTTCAACACTAAATTTCATGAATTTCTTTCCAATTTTTCGTTCACGTTCTCAAAATTTTTGGGTGTCCTCAATGTGGAAGAAATCCATGGTGAAAATCAAATATTTTTAGTTTGGAGTGAAGCTCTTATCTAAAGATGATCAAATCCGGTGTCAAAAAGCCTTGAAATCGCCCCAAATCCAAGATCTCTCAAGCTCTAGGTTGAAAATTACGTTTTTAGGAGGAAGGGATGATGAATAGTGGCGGTTGACTGGTCAAAATCACGGTTAAAGGTGTTTTTTCGCGAGCTCACCGTCGGCGGGGTGTTCGGTGCCGTCAGCGCCCTCTATTGAAATTATATTCTAAGCCTCAGGAAAAGTCCACCGTCGGCGGCGTCGAGGGCGCCGTCGGCAGGCTCTATTGATTTGGTTCAATTTCTGGATTTTTGCTATTTTGATCAATTTCAGGCCTCAACGACATCCATTCAATCATTATAGACATAATTTAAGTGATTAAATGATGTACTTATCACAAAAAAACTTTCACAACACAAAACATCACATTTATATATAAATTCCAAGAGTTATAATATATGTTACATAAAACACCTAAGTTTGGTATTTTCTCAATCTCAATACATTAATTCAGCGTCGCAATCCAAGCTACAACACTCAAAATGCTGAAAACAAAACATAATGCTTAGTCTCAACTATATAGAGATCTAAAAGCTTAATTCTAAAGCAAAGCAAATGCAAAGTTCAAATCAAATTACATACATAGACAGACAGGTACTAATATAAATCTACTATTCATCAGATTTAGTACTAGATTCTCCTCTGAGATCACCCATTGATTGCACATGAACGAAGAGGTTGTAGAAGGGTCGGTATGGAAATTCTTCAGTAGAATCTTCTTCTATTAATTTCATCCTCCTCATCAGCCGCATCAAACTATCTTCTAAATGTCCAGAGTGCTCAAAATGTTCTTTCATCCTCCAGTATATATGATCAAAGAAATCATAGATATTATTAATCGCATTCATGACATTTTGTACCTCCTTCTCTAATTTCTTGATTCTGCGCAGGATCACCAGAGTCTTGTCAGGAATTAAGGGTTGAACTGGCAGTGAATTCTGAGATACTTGATCTACTATAATAGTCATGTCATTTTCATCTTCAAAAGCTGGGAAACTCTTAGTTGGGTTCAAAAGCTTCCAAGGTAGAAGTATCTTTTCCCAATTTTTGCAGAACACATGGAACTGAATCAGAGTGAGAAAATTGTGGAAGGGTGTCCAAGCCCATAAGTTGATCCATGAACGATCAGACCCAAAACCGACTTCACAATTATTGATCCAATATCAATCGGTAGTTCCCTTTGGATGCAGTAATTCTGAATAACACTTTCTTTAGAAACTTTACCGATCTTCATTATCGGTAGCAGTTTCGCAGAAATAAAGAAGTGCCAGTGTTTTGAAATGGGATTTAGGAGTGTCGCAGAAAAACTAACATACCTATTTTCTCTCATTTCCCATTCTTCAGTTTTGTCCGTTAAATATTGGTAAATCTCATTCATTTGGTTTCTTGTCGGGATGAAGTTGGAATAATGGCACACAGGAACGTTCTCGATCATGTATAATTCATTGATCCGTGCAGGAGTGAAAGTGATCCATCTACCTCACACATAAACGACTCCCTGGTTGATTCCATGCAAATTTGCATAAAATTCCTTTACCACAGGAACAACCATAGTGGCGGTAGTATAGTACAACACTTCCCATCTTCGCCGCACTATCATCTCTTCAATTGTCATCGAGGGATTATTCAAGGCGCAATTTACGAATCCTCGTTCCTTGATCAATATTTTCTTCATCAGTACCTTGTTGAAGATTCGTTGGGCTTCCGCACTAATAAACTTTTGCCTATTAAATACTCGCATTTTGGGATTATCAGAGGAATTGGACGCCATAAGAATAAAATTGGTGGAGTTTCACTTCATTTTTGGGGAAATATGACTTTAGGAATCAAGTTTGGGAGTTTAAAAGGGTAACTGCCGCCCAAAAACTGCCATTCAAAATCCAAAAACCGCCATCTCGCCGGTCTCGCCGTCGGCAGGGTCGAGGGCACTGTCGTCGAGCCTCTGTATTTATTTTTCTTGGACTCTCAAGAAAAACCCATCGTTGGCGGCGTCGATGGCGCCGCCGGCGCCCAAGGCAAAAATTGCACAGTTTCGCTCTGGTAAAATGCGTTCCAATTTTTCTCTATGGATCCAATTTTTATGATGATTCAAGGGTAAATAAGAGCAGTAGAGCTTAATACTACCACAAACTAACGATAATTTCAAATAAAAGCTAGTATAATCGCAGTAAAAGTAAAGATAACTATGGGTTGCCTCCCATAAAGTGCTTGGTTTAACGTCACAACCTGACCTATTCCGGTGTTATTCAGGTTGACTGATCATTAAAACCTCTTTAAAATTTGGTCTTTTACCCTCAAAATACGGTTTTAATCTGTGTCCATTTACTTTAAATCTATTTCCAATTTTTTGATCTTCAATTTCAACAGCTCCGTAAGTATAAACTTGAGTCACAGTAAAATGTCCTAACCAACGAAACTTCAATTTCCCAGGAAATAACTTCAGTCTAGTATTATAAAGCAAAACTTCTTATCTTGGTTCAAAGTTCTTTTGGTTAGTCTTCCTATCATGCCATAATTTTAGTTTTTTTTATAAATTCTGTCGTTATCATAAGATTAATTTCTTAATTCTTCTAATTCATTTAATTGTAACAATCTCTTCTTACCAACATCTTTCAAATTATAATTGAATTCTTTAATCGCCCAATGTGCTTTATGCTCCAATTCTACTGGTAAGTGACAAGTCTTTCCAAAAATCAGTCTGTAAGGAGTCATTCCAATAGGAGTTTTATAAGCAATCTTGTAAGCCCATAATGCAGTATCCAATCTAGTAGACCAATCTACTCAACTAGGGTTTACAGTCTTTTCAAGTATTTGTTTAATCTCTCTATTAGAAACTTCAACTAACCAACTGGTTTGATGATAATAGGTAGTAGAGATTTTATGAATAATATGAAATTTTTCTGCCAATCTCTGAATGCATCTATTCCTAAAATGGGATCTTCCGTCAGTGATAATCATTCTAGGCAGTCCGTATCTAGTGAAAATATTTTTCATTAAAAACATTGAAACACTTTTAGCATCACAACGAGGTAAAGCTTGTGCTTTAATCCACTTAGAAACGTAACTACTGCAATTAATATGTATAAGTTCCCAAATGAAGGAATAAATGGTCCCATGAAATCTAATTTTAGAAACGTAGTCTACTGCAATTAATATATATGTAAGTTTCCAAATGAAGGAATAAATGGTCCCATAAAATCTAATCCCTAAACGTTAAAGATTATAAGTTCTCAAATGAAGGAATAAATGGTCCCATAAAATCTAATCCCCAAACATCAAAGAGTAATGAAGGAATAAATGGTCCCATAAAATCTAATCCCCAAACATCAAAGACCTCAACTTCCAATAAATTCAGAGGCATTTCATTTCTTCTAGATATATTGCCTACTCGTTGACATCGATCACAAGTATTTATGTATCTATAAACATCTCTAAAGATAGTAGGCCTATAAAATCAATCACAAGTCTTTATATATCTATAAACATCTCTAAATATAGTAGGCCAATAAAATCCAGCTTTTTCACAAGTTTTTATGTATCTATAAACATATCTAAAGATAGTAGGCCAATAAAATCCAACTTGTAAAATTTATTAAATCGATCACAAGTTTTTATATATCTATAAACATCTCTAAATATAGTAGACCAATAAAATCTAGCTTGTAAAATTTTATAAATAGTTTTATCAAATTCTCGTCCTCCAAATTCAGAATCATGACATTTCTGAATGATTAGCTCAGTTTCTTCATAAGGTACAAATCTTCTCGNTTTCAACAGCTCCGTAAGTATAAACTTGAGTCACAGTAAAATGTCCTAACCAACGAAACTTCAATTTCCCAGGAAATAACTTCAGTCTAGTATTATAAAGCAAAACTTCTTATCTTGGTTCAAAGTTCTTTTGGTTAGTCTTCCTATCATGCCATAATTTTAGTTTTTTTTATAAATTCTGTCGTTATCATAAGATTAATTTCTTAATTCTTCTAATTCATTTAATTGTAACAATCTCTTCTTACCAACATCTTTCAAATTATAATTGAATTCNTTAGATATAACTTGAATTTTTGTAGGGTCTGCTTCTATACGATCTTTCGAAATTTTATGCCCTAACACAATTTCTCCTGCAACCATAAATTGACATTTCTCCCAATTTAGAATCAAATTAGTTCCTTCGCATAACTCCAAAACTTTTTCAAGATAATTTAAGCATGCGTCAAAAGATGTTCCAAATATAGAGAAATCATCCATAAATACCTCTAAACCATCATCAATTAACTTACTAAATATAAACACCATACATCTCTGGAATGTTGCAGGTGCATTATATAATCCAAAAGACATTCTTCAAAAAGCAAAAGTTCCAAAAGGACTAGTAAATGTTGTCATTTCTTGATCCTCAGAAGCAATAGGAATTTGATGGTAACCGGTATATCCATCTAAAAAAAAAATATTTGTGCCCAACAAGTCTATCTAATATTTGACTAAAAAGGGTAAAGGGAAGTGATCTTTTCTGGTGGCAGTGTTTAATTTTCTATAATCAATGCAAATACACCACCCAGTAACTTGTTCGTTATTTTCTTTTGTCTCAACAGTCACTCCTCCTTTCTTCGGAACACAATGAATTGGACTTACCCACGTACTATTTGAAATAGGATATATAATTCCAGTGTCTAACCATTTCAAAATTTCCTTCTTAACTAATTCTTTCATCATCGGATATATAATTTCAGTGTCCAACCATTTCAAAATTTCATTCTTGACTACTTCTTTCATCATTGAGTTTAATCTCCTTTGTGGATCAACTCTTGGTTTATATTGTTCATCCAGTATAATTCTATGCATACAGATCTTTGTGGATCAACTCTTGGTTTATATTGTTCATCTAATATAATTTTGTGCATACAGATCGAATGACTGTGTGGATCAACTCTTGGTTTATATTGTTCATCTAATATAATTCTGTGCATACAGATCGAAGGGCTGATTCCTTTAATATTAGCTAAGGTCCAACCAAAAGCCTTCTTATATCTTTTCAATGTATCTAACAGCCTTTGCTCTTACAAATCATTTAATTCTGAAGATATAATAACAGGTAATGTAGATGAGTCTCACAGAAACACATACTTCAAGTGGCTAGGCAATATTTTCAACTCAAGTTCAGGTGATTTTATAATTGACGGAACTAGATTCTTATTAGCATTTTCTATAATATTCAGCATCTCAAATCTTCCCTGAACATAATCTAATTCTTTATTTTCTAATTCGTCCAAAATAATTTCATCACTCTCTTCAAATTTTTATTTCTCTTCAAAATGTTCTTTAAAATGCTCATTCAATAGATGTTCACTAATTTCCATGTNTGGCTAGGCAATATTTTCAACTCAAGTTCAGGTGATTTTATAATTGACGGAACTAGATTCTTATTAGCATTTTCTATAATATTCAGCATCTCAAATCTTCCCTGAACATAATCTAATTCTTTATTTTCTAATTCGTCCAAAATAATTTCATCACTCTCTTCAAATTTTTATTTCTCTTCAAAATGTTCTTTAAAATGCTCATTCAATAGATGTTCACTAATTTCCATGTGAAAACATTTATTATCTCTTTCAACAGCAGGGTATTTCATAGATTTTGTAATGTTAAAAGTCACTTCTTGATCGTTAACTCTCATAGTTAATTCTCCTTTTTGAACATCTATCATAGCTTTTCCAATAGCTAAAAATGGTATCCCTAAAATGATAGGTATTTCTTTATCTTCCTCCATATGTAAAACATTGAAATCCACAAGAAAGATAAATTTATCAACTTTTACTAACACATCTTCTATAACTCCCTTAGGATATGTAACAAAACANTGATCGTTAACTCTCATAGTTAATTCTCCTTTTTGAACATCTATCATAGCTTTTCCAATAGCTAAAAATGGTATCCCTAAAATGATAGGTATTTCTTTATCTTCCTCCATATGTAAAACATTGAAATCCACAAGAAAGATAAATTTATCAACTTTTACTAACACATCTTCTATAACTCCCTTAGGATATGTAACAAAACAATCCGCTAACTAAAGAGTTACAGAAGTAGGTGAGACTTCTCCTAATCCTAATCTTTTAAAAATTGATAGAGGCATAATATTAATGCTGGCTCCCAAATCACATAAAGCTCTTCCATAAAAAAATTCACTGATAGCACACGGTATAGTGAAACTATCTGTATCTTTTAATTTTTCAGGAAACTTTTTCTAAATAATTGCCTACACTCTTCGTAGTGCAACAGTTTCATTATCCGTGAACTTCCTTTTCTTGTTCAGAATATCTTTCATAAATTTTACTTATCAAACTTCCTTTTCTTGTTCAGAATATCTTTCATAAATTTCACATAATTGGGCATTTGCTCTAAGTTCTTGTTCAGAATATCTTTCATAAATTTCACATAATTGGGCATCTGCTCTAAAGCTTCTACTGAGGGAATGTTTACCGTTAGCTTCTTAAGAATTTCTAAAAATTTGAAAAATTGTTTATTTTGTTTGTGTTGCTTTAATCTTTGAGGAAATGGTGGTGGAGGTTTCTCCATAGTAATTTTCATTGGTGTAAATAGATATTCTAAATCTGGGTATTCATGATCCTTTTTTTTTGGTATCCACTCTCTCTTTTTCAGTTTCCATTTCTTTCTGTACTCTCCTAAATCTGGGTACTCATGATCCTTTTCTTTTTTGGTATCCACTTTCTCTTTTTCAGTTTCCATTTCTTTTTGCACTCTTGGGTATCCACTTTCTCTTTTTCAGTTTTCATTTCTTTATGTACTCTTGTTTCCAATTCTTTTCCACCGTAATTGTATCACTTTTATCTGTTCTTTTCCTTGATCTTTAGGATTTGGTTCCACAGTACTTGGAAAAGTTCCCAATGTTTTCCTTGATCTTTTGGATTTGGTTCCACAGTACTAGGAAAAGTTCCTAATGTTTGGTTACTAAGTGCAGTAGCGATATGCCCTAATTGATTTTCAATATTCTTAATAGCAGTTTCTTGATTTTGTAAATGATTTCTTTGAATTTGTAATTGATTTCCTTGATTCTGCATTTGTTGACCCATGTTTAATATCAGCTTTTCTATAAACAACTTCTTTTCCTTAATTTAAGTGTTACTGTTAAATCCTGGAGGATAAGAAGGTCTATAGTTAACATTTTCTTGGTTGGATGAATTTCTTAATGGGTTCACTGGGTTGTTTGCCCATTGTTGATTTGTAGAAGAATTGCTATTCTAATTAAAATTTGGTTGGTTCTTCCAACCTGGGTTATAATAGTTCGAATAAAGCTTGTTAGGTCTATTAATAGCATTTAAAGTCTCATATGAAGGTTAAACATCCACAAATTGCCCAGATGAATTCTTTGCAGCAATGNCTCTGAATCTCTTCCTTTCTTTACAACATACAGAATTCCTCTTTGAAGTGGCAAGGAGGAAGAAATCTCTCATTTGCCTTCCACTCTTACAATCTCTCGAAGAATTCCTCACAATTTAGACTCTCTAACACCTCTCCAGTCTTTAGCACCTCTATAGTCTCTAGCACCTATAGAGTCTCCTCAATTTTCGGCCAAAATCTTCTTTTAAAGTTGTGGATAAGCTTTCCCAAGAGTTGCCTAAGCACCCCTCCAAAATCCGTTCTCATCCAATGCCTAATTGGACATAACCGCCGAGCTCGCCGTCGGTGGCCTCGAGTGCGCCGTCGGCGGACCTTCTAAGTGAATTAATTATGGAGTCTCAGGAAATTCTCACCGTCAGTGTCGTTGGGCTTNGTTTGAATTATCAACCAATCTGGTAATGAATGATGAGGGCATTTCCTAAGAAGATCTTTAAATTTCTCTCAAGCTTCGTATATTGACTCTCCATCAATTTGATAGAACGATGTTATGTCATCTCTAATTTTAGCAGTTTTGGATGGAGGGAAATATTTGGATAGAAAGTTATGTGAAAGTTCTCCCCAAGTTCTAATAGATCCTGGTGCTAATTAATTTAATTATAACTTAGCCTTATCCCTCAGTGAAAAAGGAAAAAGTCTAAGTCTAACAACATCGTTTGAAACTCTGTCATATTTAAAAGTAGCACACGGTTCTAAAAAACTAGCGAGGTGTAAATTAGGATCTTCATTTGGTGTACCTCCGAATTGATTGTTTTGTTCCATTTAGATAATAGCAGGTTTAAGCTCAAATGAATTTGCAGCTACATCAGAATTTTGGATATATAAGTGAATTTCATCTGCTATAGGATTTGCATAATCTCGTAAGGGTCTAGGTCGGTTTTCATTTTCTATTCCATGATTGTTCATGTTGTTTTCCATTGTATCAAAATTTCTAGGTTCTCTTCTCAATCTTCTAATCTTTCTATGTTGTAGGATTTTGCATAATCTCGTAGGGGTCTAGGTTGGTGTTCATTCTCTATTCCTTGATTGCGTTTTCCATTGTATCAGAATTTCTAGGTTCTCTTCTCAGTCTTCTAATTTTTCTAACAGTGCAATTCTAATTTTCTGAACGTAGGGTATAAGATTTTCAGGTCCAAATTTACGCATACAATTTGAAATCAGTACTCAGTAAAACAGTTAACTAACATATGAAGATAAGTTCCACTTCAAGTAAAAATTTTCTAATAATCCTAATTTTTCTGTTACTCTAATTTTAATTTTTGTTTACTCACTCCCCGACAACGACGCTAAAAACTTGACCGTGACTTTATATATGCTTAAAAATATAAGTATTTAATATTGCTGCTAAAATACTTAATTTCTCAACAACTGTACCAAAACTTAATAACAATTATAGATTAGAAAAATATGGATGAATAAATATTAAATAATTCAATAATTGTAAAGTCACACTTATCAACGCAAGTATACGCATCGCTCAAGTAATATAGGGCTCTAATGGAGTTTTAGATATCGATCCCACATGGAGTAAGATTAGAAGCTACGAACTAAGATTTTAGAAAAGCAATACTTTAATCGCAACAACAAAATTCAATTTGCTTATCTGTCACTAATAGACAATTGAAATAAATATGTAATTTTCTTAATAACT
>JXCR01144892.1:414523-436640 GCA_002079205.1 Phalaenopsis hybrid cultivar | reverse complement strand
TATATATATATATATATATATATATATATATATATGTATATTAGCTCATAGTTTTAAGAAAAGAAAAAGGGTTGGCTTTTCTTATTTTATGATTGATATATATATATATAATTTTTTTAAGAAAGAAAATTGACATTTGGTATATGCCCAAATACTAATTTCTCATGCACTAGGCCTCATGATTAGAGTCTCACACTGTGTCTAAATATTCGATAACTCAGTGCCATTAAGTATCAAACCTGTGACCTGAGGGGGCTTACGTTGAACCCCGCCACCTAACAAACCACGTCTGGCGANTCTTTGTCATTTTGTGTCAAGAAAGATTTAATTTTATTTGGGCCATCATGAAGTTTTGGCTTCATGTGGACTTGGGTGGGCAAGTCCTAATCATGGTTAAGCATAAGTTTGGGCAATACATTAAAGTGGCTAATTATTGATTGGAAAATCTAGAAAGGTGGTCACCTTTGGCTATAAGTGGTTTGCTGGCTTGCATGATGCTTTGACATGGAATGGTGGCTTTTATGTGGCTTGCATGTGGCTTGGTGGCATACATGTGACTTTGACTAGTTTTCATGAAGAATGCTTTTTAAATTACTTGTGGTATTTTGTGAGGGCTCACCATGGAGCCAAATCTAGGAAATTTCAATCATGAACTTTAGGACTTATGGTATGATTTTAATTAAATGGATGAGGGGAAGGATTTCATGTGATGGTGGATGGGCTTATGCTTTAGTAGGCTTTTAGGTTGGGTTAGGAGAATTAACTTTGGGCTTGAAATTGGGCATGAATTTGGTGAAAATTTAATCAACCATGGGCTTGATGAGGTTTAGAAATTATCATGATAAAATTTTGGACATTAGCTTAGTGAGGTTGGATTTGAATTTGGAATTGGAGCAATTTAGTAAATTTGGGGAAGTTAGGGAATTTTGGTGGGTTTAGGTAGATTTTATAATTTTGATCGAATTTGGGTCAATTTGTTAATTTTGATGAAAGTTGGGTCAATTTGGTAATTTCGGGTGACAATAGTGGCTAGGAGTGGTCTTGGTGGATTTTGGTGAGATTTTTGGATATTGAGGGAATTTTGGGAAATTTGGTGAACTTTGGTGAGAATTGAGTGGTGTGAGGGTAGTGGAGTGTGGGTCATGGAGGTATGTGTAGTGATGTGTAGGGTGAAATGCGGTGGTGTAAATGTGTAGATAAGGATTATGAGTGTGGTGCATGTGTGAGTGGGGTTAGTGGTCAAGTCATAAGGAGTTTTCCTAGAGCCTCATCGTCTTATGGGAGCTCTTCTTTGAGCTTCCTCATGTTGATCCAAACCAACTCAACCAAGTGTTGAAGGTTTGAGGTCACCCAAGTGAAACTTCAAAAAAGAGACAAGAAGTGATTAGAACTCCTAAAGTAGTGGGTCCCATCACTAGTCTTCTAAAATTGTCAATAGAAAAGTCCTATGACAATATCCTAAGTTATGAGAGAAGAAATAGACCTCACTAAAATGAGGTCAACAATGATGTAAGTGTTTTCACTACATTCTCCAATGCAAAGTCTAATTTCATTTCTAAAACAAAATGTCACATCGAAATCTAAGTTGTCATTCAAAATATAAAATCACTTCGAAATCTCATATACATTACCAAAATGGGAATTGTGACAATGGAAAATAGTTTTAAAAGTGAGTTTTTATTTTGGAACAGACAACTTAGATTTAAAAGTGAAATTTTATTTTAGAAATGTAAATTAGACTTCACAAAGATGAGAATAATGAATACTCTTTATGTTATATGAAATATCTTGTTTTAAGGAAATATTTCTAGGTGTGCAATCAACTGTATAAGGTGCTACGGGGATGAAAATGCGTAGTTCTATGATTAGCTTTACAGTTGAAAACACAATAAGAAACAAATATGCCTATGGAAGAGTGGGACTAACTGTAGTTGTACACAATATTAGAAAAAGATGCCTTAATGAATTTAATGATCTTTGACAAACCTAACATCAATATGATGTTAATCGATCCAATTTCGATTTGATTGAAGGTCGATTCAAAAGAAATTAGATCCAAAACTAAATTTTAAACGATTTTTATTATTCTGTTAGTGAATCCAGATTTACTAAATCAACTTATTTTTTGGTTTTAATGAATTCATCTCGCAAGCTTCAGCCTCTCTAAATCACATAAATCATGCTTCCAGGATTTTTTTTAGTAAATCGCGAATTTATGGTAAAATGAAGCAAAAATAAGATTTAAGAACCTATAGGATTTACACAGGCATTTTCTGTCATTTGTTAGGATTTAGCTTAAATCCTACATTAATCTTATACCAAACAACCTTTAATTAAACTCTTTCTCCAAGGTCTGTTTGGTTGCAATTATGATTTAATTTGAATAGGAATGGGTAAGTTTTGTATATCTTGTAAAATTAAATTTATGAAATCTTGAAGGGCGAATCCTAAAAACTATTTGGTATGTTAATAAGTAAATCCTAGCAAATCTGGAGATAGTGTTTGGTGACTTTAATAGGATTTAATAATTCCCACAACCTTAAGTTTCTCTACAACAACAACAACAACGAGTTTTTATCCCACTAAGTAAGAGGGGTTACATGAATCCTTTTTCTCCATTGTGTCCAATTGAGAGTCATATTTTCATTAAATTCTGATAAATTAAGATCTTCTTTTATACAATATGTCCAAGTTTTTGTAGGTAGTCAATCTCTACTTTTCTTAACATAATTCAAATCTAAAACATCCACCTCCTAACCAGTTCATCAGATGCTCGACGTTTAATATGACCAAACCATCTAAGATGAGTCCCTCTAATATTGTTTGCCATAGAAGCTACATTAACCCTAACATGATATACACATTTCACATTTTCTCTAAGTGTAAAGCCACTTATCTACATAAGCATTCTCATCTCGGCATCACTTAATTTTATTCTTCTCTTTTAAAGGTTAACATTCTATGCCACAGATCATTGTAGAGCTCAAAACCAACAACAAAAAGCCTTTAGCTCACTAAGTGGGGGTAGCTGCATGAATCCTTTTTCTCCATTGTGTTCTATCGAGTATCATATTTTCATTTAATTCTAATAAATTGAGATAATTTATTATACAATATGACCAAGTCTTTCTAGGTCTACCTATGCCTTTCTTAACATAAATAAAATCTAAAACATCTACTCTCTTAATTGGATAATCAGATGCTCAATATTAAATGTGACAAAACCATCTAAGATGATTCTATCTAATTTTGACAACCATAGGAGCTACATTAACCCTTTCGAGGATATATTCATTTCACATTTTATCTCTGAGTGTAAAGCCACTCATCCACCTAAGCATTCTAATCTTGACAACACTTAACTTAATTTAGTGCTTCTCTTTTAAAGGCCAATATTCTATGCCACAGAGCATTGCAGTTCTCAACACGATCTTATAAAAATTTTCTTTCAGTATAAGAAGTACTTATCTATCAGAGAATAGACCCAAAACATTTCCTCACTTCAACCAACCAGATTGAATTCTACTAACAACATCTCCTTCTACATTACCATCACTTAGAACACTAGACCTGAGATATCTAGGGAGTTCACACCTTAGATATATCCACAAGAAGGATGTCAACAACAAAAGCATAAACTAAGCTACATCCACATGTACATGTCCAGTAAGAGCATCCAACCATGCCTTTGAGCTTTGAAGCTGGTGAGACGTCGGAGTTGGAGTCACACGAGCTGGTGTCGTCAGAGCCGCTATCATTTTGGTGCTTGAGTCGCCAGAAGAGGGGAAGGGAGGGTTAGGGCACAACGGAGAGGGAGAGACCGAGAGGGGTCGATGTTAGGGCAAGTTCAAGGTCGTGATGAACTTTGGCAGTATAAGAGATTCTTTCCTAAGACTTACAAATGGCTTCATCTTTGAAGGTTATTAACATTAATACTGAGGGCATTGTTCGTCGGTTACTAAAAAAGCTCGTCGGTTAATGCCTCACCAAATGGTGGGTTTGTAAATAACTGAGGACACATTATGTCCTTATAAGTGATGGTGAAACGTGTCAGCTATATAGAAAACCATCGAAAACTAATTTTTTATCAATAAGCAGCGGTATGTCATGTTGTTATGCTGTCAGAAATAAATTAACAAAGAGCCGTAGTAAAATCATTGAAAAGTATGAAATTTTTACCGATGAAAATTTAAGCCGACGGTTTTGTTGTCTGTTGTAGTTCTTTTTCCTGTTGTGTTCTTACCATCATTTGCTAACTAGTTTAGATTCACCATCATTTGACCATTATCACCTTAGAAACCATCGTCCAATAGTCATTATTCAATCACACTTAACTAACCATCTTTATTATCATCCAACTTTATCCAACCATCATCTCTCCACTATCAATGTTTGAGTGTCATTACTCAATCTCCATCTTCATCTCTAAAAGAATAAATACATTTATTTGAGACCAAATTGTAGTAAATAATTTTATAATCATACCTTCTCCCATTTGAAAGAAGTGAATCTTTGTAAACTTTATTAAAAAAAATTATTATTTTATCTATTCTAAAGCCCAATGTTTTTTCTCACATAAAAATTTTGGCGCCACTAATTTTCTATAACCTGCCAATGAGCTTTTCCCTTACATTCCATAAAATTAAACCTTCTTGATGCATAAAAAATAGCTTAGCGCATCATTTTACATACAAATATAAGATTTAAAAACCACTTATTAACATAATCTTCTTTATTTATCATAAGAAGGTTATTATGGTGATCTAAATCTAAAACTCAAACTATTAATTTTTTTACCTTAGTAGTTGTTAGACAATAATTATGTGTATTAAAAATTAATTTGCTCAAATGTTATCTTTAGTAAGATAATTTATGGTACTTGATGACATTTGCATGAGATGCTAATTTACTTTTTGAAGTGACATTAAAACATAATATTTCTTTTCTGTAAAAAGACTACCATATCAATTGGGAATGCAAATTAGTCAAATATATGATCTTAAGTTTAAATAACATTTTTTTTTTCATTTTTTAAAGTAATAGTCAGAGGCTATTATACGAGCTTCCACCCACCCCTAAAGTGATGAAGGATATTAAATGACCACGCCATGTAATATGGAATAGTTCTCATACATTTATATTGACTAATTCAAGCTTCTTAGTTTTCAATTCTTTTTCCTCTTTAAAAACTTGACTTACATTAGCTTTCCATGAACTCAATCTTCTAAATCTAACTTCTAGTGATTTTAGATGTTGTGCCTTTTGAGTGTAGGATAGTAAGACCATTCTTGCTCATTTAGCCTAATATTTGGTGCACTTAATATTCATTGGCATACATCTATGTTTACATTTTAATTTTGTTAAAGTTTTATTTTTATATACTTATACTAGTATGAAGAGTAAAGTTTTTCTTACATGCAATATTAATAGTTCTTCATTGTTCATCTTATAACGGTACTAATAAGCATGTTGTTGCACACTTCATTAGTTAGCTAACTCTAAGCGATTCTTTTTAGTGCCATTCAATTAAAATTTTATAGCTTCAAGGTGACCATATTTGTAATTTCAAGTATCACACCATTGATTCTGTTGGATGAGAGTATCAAATGCCACACCTAAATTTAAAATTCAATGTAAAATCTAATCCTAACACCTAATATCTCCACGAAATAGAGAACATGTTATCACAAGTATGGTTGACATTTGATTTTGATGCTTAAGGTGATGTCTAACAACAACACTATTTCCCACCTATGATATTGCCACCACGTTTGGTATGTGCCACTGCTAACAATTTTGATGTGAATTATTAACTCAAAATATGATGCCACCATTGCCACTAGGCTAGCTCGCATTATGATAAGAAGCATAATATGATAGCTATCACTAAGACAGTTAGCTTTATCATCGATGCCTATTGTTTCCAATAAGGCGAGCACTCACCATTTTCACCAATTCTATTATACATCTTTTAGACTAACATGTAAGCTCATGATCTCCAATAAAATTAATGTTCATTATCAACAATTGATTCATTTTATTGCCAACGGGATTGATGTTCGCGATAAACACTAACACTAATGTTTGTGAATACCGCTAATGATAACATTCTTCATCATAAGTAACTAATTCATCATCACTATAACCACGACGTCCATCATTGCATTAATATTGAGGTTGTTCTAAATATCTTTAAAGTTTCTTACTAACAACATTATGGATGTTGTTAGCAAGATAACAACCATCATCAATTCAT
This sequence comes from Phalaenopsis hybrid cultivar, assembly GCA_002079205.1. Taxonomy (NCBI): domain Eukaryota; kingdom Viridiplantae; phylum Streptophyta; class Magnoliopsida; order Asparagales; family Orchidaceae; genus Phalaenopsis; species Phalaenopsis hybrid cultivar. The sequence goes on along the minus strand of JXCR01144892.1, from coordinate 430,384 downwards.
ATGCTAGCGCTCACCATGCATGCCAACAAAATCGATACTTTCCACCACCACTAAAATCAATGCCTACTTTCTTTGTTGTCAACCTTCTTTATTATAATGAGAATGTAGAGTATATTTCTAATATTCTCTTCGTATTATCATTGGCACCACAAAACTCATTTTCTCATTGTTCTCATTTCCCACAATCATGTCTATTACATTTTATTAAAACCTTTTTTATCTAGAAGAAAATGCATTCATTGTAGTATATGATTCATTTAGTGGACTACTTTTGGCTATTCAAGACCTCATAGTTGTTTTTCTCCTTCTAAGAAAAACTCATATCACATATGGGCAATTCTTTATTTACCTATATGTATGCATATGGAATTTTTTATCAAATAAAAAAATCTTTATTTTTTGTTAACATTAATATTCTAACACAACAAAAAATTATNTATATATATATATATATATATATATATATATATTAGCTCACAGTTTTAAGAAAAGAAAAAGGGTTGGCTTTTCTTATTTTATGATTGATATATATATAATTTTTTTAAGAAAGAAAATTGACATTTGGTATATGCCCAAAACTAATTTCTCATGCACTAGGCCTCATGATTAGAGTCTCACACTGTGTCTAAATATTCGATAGCCCAGTGTCATTAAGTATCAAACCTGTGACCTGAGGGGGCTTACGTTGAACCCCGACACCCAACAAACCACGACTGGATATATATATATATATATATATATATATATATATATATNATATATATATATATATATATATATATATATATATATATATATAACTTTGCCCCTTTTTTATTGTATTGTATATACATTTTATTTTATTATTATTTTCTTTGTCATTTTGTGTCAAGAAAGATTTAATTTTATTTGGGCCATCATGAAGTTTTGGCTTCATGTGGACTTGGGTGGGCAAGTCCTAATCATGGGGATTCGGGTTAAGCATAAGTTTGGGCAATACATTAAAGTGGCTAATTATTGATTGGAAATCTAGAAAGGTGGTCACCTTTGGCTATAAGTGCTTTGTTGGCTTGTATGATGCTTTGACATGACATGGTGGCTTGTATGTGGCTTGCATGTGGCTTGGTGGCATGCATGTGACTTGACTATTTTTCATGAAGAATGTTTTTTAAATTACTTTTGGTATTTTGTGAGGGCTCACCATGGAGCCAAATCTAGGAAATTTCAATCATGAACTTTAGGACTTATGGTATGATTTTAATTAAATGGATGAGGGGAAGGATTTCATGTGACGGTGGATGGGCTTCTGCTTTAGTAGGCTTTTAGGTTGGGTTAGGGGAATTAACTTTGGGCTTGAAATTGGGCATGAATTTGGTGAAAATTTAATCAACCATGATAAGATTTTGGACATTAGCTTAGTGAGGTTGGATCTGAATTTGGAATTGGAGCAATTTAGCAAATTTGGGGAAGTTTGGAAATTTTGGTGGGTTTAGGTAGATTTTATAATTTTGATTAAAATTGGGTCAATTTGCTAATTTTGATGAAAATTGGGTCAATTTGGTAATTTTTGGTGACAATAGTGGCTAGGAGTGGTCTTGGTGGATTTTGGTGAGATTTTTGGATATTGAGGAAATTTTGGGAAATTTGGTGAACTTTGGTGAGAATTGAGTGGTGTGAGGGTAGTGGAGTGTGGGTCATGGAGGTATGTGTAGTAATGTCTAGGGTGAAATGGGGTGGTGTAAATGTGTAGATAAGGATTATGAGTGTGGTGCATGTGTGAGTGGGGTGAGTGGTCACGTCATAATGAGTTTTCCTAGAGCCCCATCGTCCTATGGGAGCTCTTCTTTGAGCTTCCTCATGTTGATCAAAACTAACTCAACCAAGTGTTGAGGGTTTGAGATCACCCAAGTGAAACTTCAAAAAAGAGACAAGAAGTGATTAGAACTCCTAAAGTGGTGGGTCCCATCACTAATCCTCTAGAATTGTCAATAGAAAAGTCCTATGACAGTATCCTAAGTTCTGAGAGAAGAAATAGACCTCACTAAAATGAGGTCAACAATGAAGTAAGTGTTTTCACTACATTCTCCAATGCAAAGTCTAATTTCATTTCTAAAATAAAATATCACATCGAAATCTAAGTTGTCATTCGAAAATATAAATTCACTTCAAAATCTCATCTACATTACCAAAATGAGAATTGTGACAACGGAAAATAGTTTTAAAAGTGAGTTTTTATCTTCGAACTGACAAATTAGATTTAAAAGTGAAATTTCATTTTAGAAATGTAAATTAGACTTCACAAAGATGAGAATAATGAATACTCTTTATGTTATATGAAATATCTTCTTCTAAGGAAATATTTCTAGGCGTGCAATCAACCGTACAAGGTGCTACGAGGATGAAAATGCTTAGTTCTATGATTAGCTTTACAGTTGAAAACACAATACGGAACAAATATGCCTATGGAAGAGTGGGAGTAACTGTAGTGTACACAATATTAGAAAAAAACACCTTAATGAATTTAATGATCTTTGACAAGCCTAACATTAATATTATGTTAACCGATCCAATTTCGATCTGATTGAAGGTCAATTCGACAGAAATTAGATCCAAAACTAATTTTAAGAGATTTTCATTATTCTCTTAGTGAATCCAAATTTACTAAATCAACTTATTTGTTGGTTTTAACGAATTTATCTCGCAAGCTTCAGCCTCTTTAAACCCCGTAAATTAAGCTTCCAGGTTTTTTTTGGTAAATCGCGAGTTTATGGTAAAATGGAGCAAAAACAGGATTTAAGAACCTATAGGATTTACACAGGCATTTTCTGTCATTTGTTAGGATTTAGGTTAAATCCTACATAAATCCTATTCCAAACAACCTCTAATTAAACTCTTTCTCCAATGTCTGTTTGGTTGCAAGTAGGATTTAGTTTGAATAACAATGGGTAAATTTTGTATAATTTTACATGGGTAAATTTTGTATATCTTGTAAAATTAAATTTATGAAATCTTGAAGGGCAAATCCTAAAAACTATTTGGTATGTTAATAAGTAAATCCTAGCAAATCTGGAGAAAGTGTTTGGTTACTTTAATAGGATTTAATAAATCTCACAAGCTTCAGTTTCTCTACAACAAAAATAACAACAAGTTTCTATCCCACTACGTAAGGGAGGTTACATGAATCCTTTTTCTCCATTGTGTCCAATTGAGAGTCATATTTTCATTAAATTCTAATAAATTAAGATCATCTTTTATACAATATGTCCAAGTTTTTGTAGGTAGACAATCTCTACTTTTCTTACATAAGTCAAATCTAAAACATCTACTCTCCTAACCAGTTCATCAGATGCTCAAAGTTTAATATGACCAAACCATTTAAGATGAGTCTCTCTAATATTGTCTGCCAAGGAGCTACACTAACCCTAACATGATATACACATTTCACATTTTGTCTCTAAGTGTAAAGCCACTCATCTACCTAAGCTTTCTCATCTCGGCATCACTTAATTTTATTCTTCTCTTTTAAAGGCCAACATTTTGTGCCACAAAGCATTGTAAAGCTCAAAACCAACAACAAAAAGCCTTTAGCTCACTAAGTGGGGGGTAGCTGCATGAATCCTTTTTCTCCATAGCAACATCTCCTTCTACATTACCATAACTTAGAACACTAGACCTGAGATATCTAGGGAGTTCACACCTTAAATATATCCACAAGAAAGATATCAACAAAAAAAGCATAAACTAAGCTACATCCGCATGTACATGTCCATTAAGAGCTTCCAACCATACTTTTGAGCTTTGAAGCTGGTGAGTCGTCGGAGTTGGAGTCGCAAGAGCTGGTGTCATCATAACTGCTATCATTTTGGTGCTTGAGTCGCCAGGAGAGGGGAAGGGAGGGTTAGGGCACAACAGAGAGGGAGAGACAGAGAGGGGTCGGGGTTAGGGCAAGTTCGAGGTCGTGATGAACTTTGGCAGTATAAGATATTCTTTCCTACGACTTACAAATGGTTTCATATCTGAAGGTTATTAACATTAATACTGAGGGCATTGTTCGTCGGTTACTAAAAAAACTCATCGGTTAATACCCCACCAAATGGTGGGTTCATAAATAACTGAGGACACATTATGTCCGTATAAGTGGTGGTGTCAGTTATAATAAAAACCATCAAAAACTAATAAGCAGCGGTATGTCATGTTGTTATGCCGTCAGAAATAACTTAACAAAGAGCCGTAGTAAAATCATCGAAAAGTATGAAATTTTTTCCGACGAAAATTTAAGCTGACGGTTTTTTCGTCTGTTGTAGTTCTTTTTCCTGTTGTGTTCTTACCATTATTTGCCTAACTAGTTTAGATTCACCATCATTTGACCATTATCACCTTAGCAACCATCGTCAAATAGTCATTATTCAATCACACTTAAACTAACCATCTTTATTATCATCCAACTTTATCCAACCATCATCTCTCCACTATCAACGTTTGAGTGTCATTACTCAATCCCTATCTTCATCTCTAAAAGAATAAATACATTTACTTGAGACCAAATTGAAGTAAATAATTTTATAGTCATACCTTCTCCCATTTGAAAGAAGTGAATCTTTGTAAACTTTATTAAAACAAAATGTTATTTTATCTATTCTAAAGCCCAATGTTTTTTCTCACAAAAGAATTTTGGTGCCACTAATTTTCTATAACATGCCAATGAGCTTTTTCCTTACATTCCATAAAATTAAACCTTCTTGATGCATAAAAAATATCTTAGCGCATCATTTTACATACAAATATATGATTTAAAAATCGGTTATTAACATAATCTTCTTTATTTATCATAAGAAGGTTATTATGGTGATCTAAATCTAAAACTCAAACTATTAATTTTTTTACCTTACTAGTTGTTAGACAATATTGATGTGTATTAAAAATTAATTTGCTCAAATGTTATCTTTAGTAAGATAATTTATGGTACCTGATGACATTTGCATGAGATGCTAATTTACTTTTTGAAGTGACAATAAAACATAATATTTCTTTTCTGTAATAAGACTACCATATCAATTGGGAATGCAAATTAGTCAAATATATGATCTTAAGTTTAAATAATTTTTTTTTTCATTTTTTAAAGTAATGGTCAGAGGCTATTATACGAGCCTCCAGCTACCCCTAAAGTGATGAAGGATATTAAGTGACCACGCCATGTAATATGGAATAGTTCTCATACATTTTTATTGACTAATTCAAGCTTCTTAGTTTTCAATTCTTTTTCCTCTTTAAAAACTTGACTTACATTAGCTTTCCATGAACTCAATCTTCACTAAATCTAACTTCTAGTGATTTTAGATGTTGTGCCTTTTGAGTGTAGGATAGTAAGACCTTTATTGCTCATCTAGCCTAATATTTGGTGCACTTAATATTCAGTGGCATACATCTATGCTTACATTTTAATTTTGTTAAAGTTTTATTTTTATATACTTATACTAGTATGAAGAGTAAAGTTTTTCTTACATGCAATATTAATAGTTCTTCATTGTTTACCTTATAACGGTACTAATAAGCATGTTGTTGCACACTTCATTAGTTAGCTAACTCTAAGCAATTCTTTTTAGTGCCATTCAATTAAAATTTTATAGCTTCAAGGTGACCATATTTGTAATTTTAAGTATCACACCATTGATACACATAATATTTAAAAGCTCAAATTTGATTAAAAAAACACTTCTTTGAATAATTTTTTTATAATTTGTTATTAATATTTGTTGGATGAGAGTATCAAATGACACACTTAAATTTAAAATTAAATGTAAAATCTAATCCTAACAAGTTTGATGTGAATTATTAACTCAAAATATGATGCCACCATTGCCACTAGGCTAGCTCGCATTATGATAAGAACCATAATATGATAGCTATCACTAAGACTGTTAGCTTTATCATCGATGCCCATTGTTTCCAAAAAGGCGAACACTGACCATTTTCACCAATTCTATTATACATCTTTTAGACTAACATGAAAGCTCATGATCTCCAATAAAATTAATGTTCATCATCAGCAGTTTATTCATTTTATTGCCAATAGGATTGATAATTGCGATAAACACTAACACTAATGTTTGTGAATACCGCTAATGATAACATTCTTCATCATAAGTAGCTAATTCCTCATCACTATAACCACGACGTCCATCATTGCATTAAGATTTTGATTGTTCTAAAAGTTTCTTGCTAACAACATTATGGATGTTGTTAGAAAGATGACAGCTATCATCAATTCATATGCTAGCACTCACCATGCATGCCGACAAAATCGATACTTTCCACCACCACTAAAATCAATGCCTACTTTCTTTGTTGTCAACCTTCTTTATTATAATGAGAATGTAGACTATATTTCTAATATTCTCTTTGTATTATCATTGGCACCACAAAACTCATTTTCCCATTGTTCTCATTTCCCACAATCATCTCTATTACATTTTATTAAAACCTTTTTTATCTAGAAGAAAATGCATTCATTGTAGTATAAGATTCATTTAGTGGACTACTTTTGGCTTTTCAAGACCTCATAGTTGTTTTTCTCCTTCTAAGAAAAACTCATATCACCTATGGGCAATTCTTTATTTACCTATATGTATGCATATGGAATTTTTTATCAAATAAAAAAATATTTATTTTTTGTTAACATTAATATTCTAACATTAGAAAAAATTATTAAATAATTAAAATAATATAGATAAAAAACATGTGTTTTTTTCACAATTGTTCTTGGGAAGTTCAATATTCTTCTTCAAAATCCAAGCATGCACATCACTCTTTGGAACATCATTGGCAATCAAAATAAGGTCCTTCTCGGAAGAAGAGTAAAGCCCATTTATTAATTTCCGAGGTTTTTGAATGATAACTTGTTTGGTGCGTGAGCCCATGAAAACCTTGAAGCCCAAAAAAATGTAAGTCCACAGTGAGCTAAGCTAATAGCCACAAAATATTTTTTATTAGAGAAATTTACATACATTCCCCACAATTTTTATGTATTTATACCTCTGATATGCCATGGACAAATTTTTCATCATTCTAAATGGATCTCAAAGTGATCTATTAAGAAAAAAACATTCAAATCTTGATTAAAAGTCAATTAGAGCTCAAATTTCAGCAAACAAACAGGCAAATTGATCAGCTCAATGAGACAGATCCAATGATGCAAAAAATGGTCAAATCCGAGTCAAATCAAGCTCAGATCAAGCTGTTAAATCACTTTTGAAAGTTTTCTGGATGCATTTCAAAGATCAAATGAATGTCGAATATGAAAATTTTATAATCGAATTGAGTGTCTTAATAGGACAAATCCAACAAACGCAAGAACACTCAATTTTAACATCGTTAAGATACTTAAATATTTGTTAAACATCGTATGATCAAAAGAAACTTTCCAGATCGTCCGATCAAAGTAGTTCATATTCTTACATTAATTGCACCTAGAACTCAATAATAAAGCCTCACCTTTCTCATGAAAGGGGGAGGTGAGCTTGAATCCTAAAGAGAGTGAAGTATTGAGAAGGTGCTGAAGGCGACTGCCGANGACACTTAAATGTTTGTTAAACATCTTATGATCAAAAGAAACTTTCAAGATCGTCCGATCAAAGTAGTTCATATTCTTACATTAATTGCACCTAGAACTCAATAATAGAGCCTCACCTTTCTCATGAAAGGGGGGAGGTGAGCTTGAATCCTGAAGAGAGTGAAGTATTGAGAAGGTGTTGAAGGCGACCGCCGAACATTATCGGCCACCACCAATTTCCACCAACCACTATCGACCACCACCTATCGGCCACCGCCGTCGCTATCGACCGCAACCTATTTATTACAACAAGTTCATCCGTACATCGATGTTGTAACTTGTAAGATCTTATAACCCTTTCCCGTTTGTGGGACAAGTGGTTACAATTATAATCTTCATTTCATAACAGAGCTCTTCAGCTACGCCAAACCCCTTGCCCCTTCCCTTTTCACGTTTTCTAGGTAAATGCTTCTGGTGTCATTACTAGTTGTTTTCTCTCATCTGAGTGTGTGTTGAATCTTTAAGAAGATAATATATTACTCTAATGCAGTGAATTTTCCAGCATGCATTAGTTTGGTGTAATCTATAGAAAGATGTAATCCCATCACTGAAGCACTTGCAAGGCTCACTACATGGCCACCAAACTCAATACTTGAGACAACGGAGCATCCCAGTCCAACACCCATCATTTCAGGGAGCTTTCATGGAGCCAAGGGCGGCATACTTCTTCTTTTTCTCACCGTGGAAGACGTTATCCTCCCAACAAAGGTATCTCATGTCCTTCTCTAAAAGACCAAATGTGAAAAAATGAGTCTCAACTAGAAATTCTATAGCTTTTACGTGGGGCTCAATAGTCTTTGCTTATACCATTAAATGAAGTTTGTTTACCATTAAATCAAAGAACTATGGTAAATGTGCTACTCAAAAATACTCATACCGGACCCCCTCCCCTAGAGGGAATATTTCCCTTCCTAAGACGTGATTTTGAACTTCTATACACCTCAAGTTCCACTCATCCATATCATGTAGCTCAACTGACACTGCCACGTCATGCTATAATTCTTGATGATGTTTTTTGTAATGAGCTATGATGCCTCGTCCAAGAAGAATCCCCCCTGAAGAAAAATGATCCCTTCCCCACTCACCACAATGTCAATGATTCTTCTTCCTTAGCGAATGTAATCCTCCAACACCCCATCCTAACAGGCTTCAAGCTTCTGAACATCGACACGAACAAAGGGATCACTGCCCCCTATGAACATATTGATCGCTACCAAACCATTATGCATATTCAACATGCCTCTGATGCGCTTCTATGTCAAGTGTTCCTGAATAGTTTCAATAAGCATGCTCACACCTAGATATACTCTCTGTCAGGGGGCACTATAAACATCTTTAACAAGCTTGTCATATTATTCACAGATCATTTCCATGGCAAATCGACATATTTTTAAGGATTCATTCTATCTCTTGGGAATTCACCAAAGTGAAGGACAGTCACACACAACCTACTTTCGCAAGTTTTCTGTTGAAACCTGGTAGATTCTAGGAGTGAATTTGGAGTTACTGAGAGAATTCTTCATTGGAGAGCTCCACTCAGAACCCTTCTACTCATCACTGATGGGGAGACATATCATTCTTATGTTAACCTTGTCCACTGTCTTGAGGCCCAAATCATTACAGATGAGGCCATTATGACACATAAATATCATTTTGAGCAAATTGGGGGAAGCGCAAGAGTAATGCCAAAGGAAAAAATCATTCTTTGCACTGGAGAAAGTCCTAACAATAGAGGAATCATGACCTTCCTTCCAAAGAAGTGAGCATTGACCCAAGAAAGAATTTGTTCCTTCTAATGAAGAGTGGCATTAAGTTAAGTGTTAGGAACATGTTTTTAAGTTTGTTAGTGTTTATGTCTTGTGTTTAGTGTTTGTGTCACTTATATGTTTAATTGTAAATGTGTGTTAAGTGTTTTGTACTTAGAATTTTCTCATCCAAGACTATTTGGAGAGAGAACTAAGTGTTAAATGTGTTTGTACTTGTTTGGGAATTAATATAAGTTTGTTTTTGTGAAAATTTGTGTTATTTTCAGCCTCAAGTTGAATTAATTATTATGGAGAATTTTGAGAGAGAAGGGAGTTATAGGAAGTAAAAATAGTCATTTTAGTGCTATTAGACTATCTAGGGGTGGTTTACTTAGGCTTATAGTGCATTTTACTTACAATTAAAAATTTTAAAAATTGTGCACTAGTGTCTAAGCGCCACATCTCGCGCTTAAGCGCGAGCCAACCAGAGAGGGAGGCGCCTAAGTGCCACTTACCCGCGCTTAAGCGCCGGTTCACAAAAACCGGTTTGTGAACGGTTAAAAGTGAATTTTTTGTCTGAAAATGCCATTTTTACCACCTCGTATCACCTTCCCCAACTCGAGTTCACGATTTTAAGGGCTAAGGTAAGTGAAATTTGGAGATTTTATGGTGGAATCAAGTGAGATTTGCTAGATCCAAGTTCCTTAAGGTAAGAGCTTTACTTCTACGCAAAAATTTTGAATTTTCACCATATATTTTGAGCATATTTGGAAGATTATTCATGGTGAAAAGTGAAGAAAAATCTATGGAAATTTCTTGGAAAGTTTAGTTGGTGCCTTTAGAAGTTTAATTTAGTGATTTAAACTTGATTTTTAAAGTTATTTTTTAAATTTATCAAATTTGTAGAATGGCACCGAGAATGAAAAGGAATGGAGGAAAGAAACCACTTGATACGAGCAAGTTTGTTAGTTCGAAAGCTCAGGATTGATATAGTGACACTCTGCAGTCACAAAAATTGATTCAGGAGCGATGTTTCAAGAGTCCAGGTGGAGAGGTAGAAGACCTGATAGTCCACCGACAGTGAGAACAGTTCTGTTGTTTCTCTGTCGTCGCAGTGATTTTTGTTGTGAGGGAGTTTTATGCAAATCTCCCAGAGGCTGAATATGATTGAGTTATGGTTAGACGAAAGTTGGTACCTTTTACTTCAGAGGTAATCAACTTGTTTTACCAATTACCACCGGAGACTTTGTGTTTTTATGCAACTTATAGTCCTACGGAAGCGGAATTGGATGAGATCATACCTTATTTGACAGTTGAAGAGGATTTTGGAAGATTACAAATGAGAGGAGAGTAAATTTTCTAACGTCAAAGTTGTGTGCACCATCAAAGGCTTGGCACTATTTTATGTCTGCTCGTCTGCTTCCTACAAATCATATCAGTGAGTGAACAGAGAGAGAGAGACGTTGAATTATTGTACTCAGGAGGCAAAGCCCATCAACATAGGGGCTTTGATCTATCACACTACCATCAGTTCAGCTGCTGCTGCTACTACTGCAAGTATGAGATTTGCTTCCTTGATATTTTCTTTATGCGAGCAGGATGGAGTAAAGTATGATAGTTGGGAGAAAGTTCTGTTGCCTCTANTTCAATATTCTTCTTCAAAATCCAAGCATGCACATCACTCTTTGGAACATCATTGGCAATCAAAATAAGGTCATTCTCGGGAGAAGAGTAAAGCTCATTTATTACTTTCCGAGGTTTTTGAATGATAACATGTTTGGTGTGTGAGCCCATGAAAACTTTGAAGCCCAAAAAAATGGAAGTCCACAGTGAACTAATAGCTACAAAATATTTTTTATTAGAGAAATTTACATACATTCCCCACAATTTTTATGTATTTATATCTCTAATATGCCATGAACAAAATTTTCATCATTCTAAATGGATCTCAAAGTGACCTGTTAAGCAAAAAACATTCAAACATTGATTAAGAGTCAACTAGAGCTCCAATTTCAGCAAACAAACAGACAAATTGATCAGCTCGATGAGACGGATCCAATGATGCAAAAAATGGTCAAATCTGAGTCAAATCAAGCTCAGATCAAGCCGTTAAATCACTTTTGAAAGTTTTCTTGATGCATTTTGAAGATCAAACAAATGTCGAATATGAAGAGTTTATAGTCGAATTGGGTTTCTTAATAGGACAAATCCAACAAACCCAAGAACACTCAATTTTAACATCGTTAAGACACTTAAATGTTTGTTAAACATCTTATGATCAAAAGAAACTTTCAAGATCGTCCGATCAAAGTAGTTCATATTCTTACATTAATTGCACCTAGAACTCAATAATAGAGCCTCACCTTTCTCATGAAAGGGGGGAGGTGAGCTTGAATCCTGAAGAGAGTGAAGTATTGAGAAGGTGTTGAAGGCGACCGCCGAACATTATCGGCCACCACCAATTTCCACCAACCACTATCGACCACCACCTATCGGCCACCGCCGTCGCTATCGACCGCAACCTATTTATTACAACAAGTTCATCCGTACATCGATGTTGTAACTTGTAAGATCTTATAACCCTTTCCCGTTTGTGGGACAAGTGGTTACAATTATAATCTTCATTTCATAATGGTGCTCTTCAGCTAAGCCAGACCCCTTGCCCTTTCCCTTTTCACGTTTTCTAGGTAAATGTTTTTGGTGTCATTACTAGTTGTTTTCTCTCATCTGAGTGTGCATTGAATCTTTAAGAAGATAATATATTACTCTACTACATTGAATTTTTCAGCATTCATTAGTTTCGTGTAATCTATAGAAATATGTAATCCCATCATTGAAGCACTTGCAAGGCTCACTACATGGCCACCAAACTCAATACTTGAGAAAAGGGAGCATCCCGGTTCAACACCCATCGTTTCAGGGAGCTTTCATGGAGCCAAGGGCGGCATACTTCTTCTTTTTCTCACCTAGGAAGACGTTATCCTCCCAACAAAGGTATCTCATGTCCTTCTCTAAAAGACCAAATGTGAAAAATTGAGTCTCAACTAGAAATTCTATAGCTTTTATGTGGGGCTCAATAGTCGTTGCCTATACCATTAAATGAAGTTTGTTTACCATTAACTCAAAGACTATGGGAAATGCGCTACTCAAAAATACTCATACCAGACCCCCTCCTCTAGAGGGAACATTTCCCTTCCTAAGACGTGATGTTGAACTTCTATACACCTCAAGTTCCACTCATCCATATATGTAGCTCACCTGGCACTGCCACACCATGCTATAATTCTAGATGATGTTTTTTGTAATGAGCTATGATGCCTCGTCCAGGAAGAATTCCCCCTGAAGAAAAATGATCTCTTCCCCACTCACCACAATGTCAATGATGCTTCTTCCTTAGCGGATGTAATCCTCCAACACCCCATCCTAACAGGCTTCAAGCTTCCGAACATCGACACAAATAAAGGGATCACTGCCCCCTATGAACATATTGATCGCTACCAAACCATTATGCATATTCAGCATGCCTCTGATGCGCTTCTATGCCAAGTGTTCCTGAACACTTTCAATAGGCATGCTCGCACCTGGATATACTCTCTGTCAGGGGGCACTGTAAACATCTTTAACAAGCTTGTCATATTATTCACAGATCATTTCATGGCAAATCGACAAATTTTTAAAGATTCATCCTATCTCTTGGGAATTCACCAAAGTGAAGGATAGTCACACACAACCTACTTTCACAAGTTTTCTGTTGAAACCTGTTAGATTCTAGGAGTGAATCTGGAGTTACTGAGAGAATTCTTCATTGGAGAGATCCACTCAAAACCCTTCTACTTATCACTGATGGGGAGACAGATNTTGTGGACTATGTTTTATGTTGTGTTTTGAATTTTTATGTTTTATTGTTGTTGTGATTGTTGTGTTAGATAGCATTTTGTTTTTAAAATTTTAGGGTAATAACTGTTTTTGTTTTTAGTATTGTGGATTGGTTAATTTAGAACTTAACTTAATTCCATGTCTTTTTTTTTAAAAAAAAGTTAAAAAATCTTGCTAGCTTAGATCTTAATTTTAAAATTCAGAAACTGCTGCCCTATATTTTTTTAATCATGTTAATGTGTTGTTTGCTTTTATACACTGTTTAGAAGTCTATTAAATCTCTACATGTTAAAATAAAATAAAATGTTAGAAAATTTGTTCAAAATTAATATTATTCCTGTCTTTAGTTTTATACTTGTATAATTAGGATGTAAAAATTTCTGTAAGCATGTTATTTCAATTTTCATCCCTGCCTATATAATTATCTGATGCTAAACAGTTTAATCTCTTAAAAAAAACTTAAGTTTGAGGGAGGGATGAAAAACATTTTCAGAACTTGAATTTTATCTGTTCTCAAATGAACTATAAAGTGAATTTGATTTTAAAAGAAAAAATGATCATGTATATGAAGTTATATTAGGGAAGTAAAATTTGATTTTAGAAATGAGTAAGGTATGTATATGAAGTTATATTAGGGAAGTAAAATTTGATTTTAGAAATGTGTAAGAAAATTTAGTTAAAATTTTTTGAAGTTATATTAGGGAAGTAAAATTTGATTTTAGAAATGAGTAAGAAAATTTAGTTAAATTTTTTAAACAAAAAAGAAAAACTTTAAGTTAAAATTTTTTTAGTATTGAAAATGATTAATATAAGTGACTATCTTCAGTAAGAAAAATTATATTTTTAAAAAATTTAGATAATTTAGACTTTTATTTTTAATACTTAAATTTATTTTATTAAAATAATTTTCAAACTATTATTATATTTATAAGTAAAAGTTTTCTATCAAGACTTTACTTTAGGAAATAAGAAGTAGAATTCAAAATCATTAAAGACCTATCCAGATATAGTAATCCTTGCTTGAAAAAGAAATAAAAGAAGAAGAAAAAAAAGAAAAAAAAAGAAAAAAAAAGAAAAAGAAAAGAAAAAGAAGAAAAGAAAAGAAAAAGAAAAAAAAGAAAAGAAAAGAAAAGAAAAAGAAAAAAAAAATGTAAGGGAGGAGAAGCTTGAGGATTAGTGTCTAATCAAAAATTGGTTCTACATTTGATCTTTTTAAAGTATAAGATTTGATAAAATCTTAAGCTTATAAATATAATATAGTAAGTAAATTTATTTTTAATAAAATTTTTTTAAATAGAGAAATTAAAAGAACTAAAATCTAAATTTAGAGTACTTACAATATTTCTGAATTAGATAGGAACTCATATTTTCATAGTTCTTAACGTTAATAATTTTCAAACTTTAAGTTGGTCTCATTTACTAATTATTTTTTCTTAATTGGACTACTATATTTCTAAATCTAAATTTTAGTAACTCCTAAAGAAACTCATATACATATCTTGCATATTTGGTTTTAAAGATTGAAGTGTCACTTGAGGAAAAGTAACATTTTAAGTTTGGGGGATTTTGATACACCTAAAATATATAGTATTTTTAGACACATTTTTATAGCTATTTTTGAGATATTACGCTTTAATGAAAGGTATTTTTGTGTTTTTCTTGCAGATACAAGTAAAATAGAAAAAAAGCTTAAAGGAGTGAAAAAAGATCAAATTTGGAGCAAAAATGTAAAAAATTGTGCAAAAGAGTTTTAGCGCCTAAGCACCAGATCCGGTGCTTAAGCACCGGTTAAACATAGAAAGCCGTGCCTAAGCACCGAGACCCCGTGCTTAAGCGCCAGTGACAGTTACTATACGAGTAAAATCGGTTTTCATGAATTTCGAAGAGGTTTTTGAGGCAACCATTGGCTTAATAGGTGGTTGAAACCACCATGGACGAAAATTATCTTGAAAGGATGCGTCTCTTGGGCAAATACATAAAATCAAAACACATTTTGAAGAGATCACAAGGCACCTCTTGGAAAACTATAAAAGAAAGAAGAGAGCACTTAGAAAAGAGTCCTGAAAATATTGACAAGTTTTGAAAGTTCTTCTCTGGGAGTTAGTTCGGAGAGATTTTCAGAAACTACTTTTTATTTACTTTATCCTTTATGTTATTTTGTTTTGAGTTATTGTAAAAGAGAAGAGATTCAAAAGAACTTCAAGAGTTTGGTGGAAGACTTGAGATAAGTTTTTATCTTTTTTGTTTTAGACTACTTTTGGTTTTAATCGAGACTTGTTGTTGGTTTGACAATGATTTCTTCTTTTAAACTAAAGTTTGGTTTTGTTTACTTCATGGATTCTGAGTACTTTTATTTATCTTTCTTTTTAAAATGATAAATAATTAAGTGTTATAGATTTTGAGTAGTTTTCTTTATCTTTCTTCTTAAAATGATAAGTAATTAAGTTTGACAATGGAGTCTGATTAGTTTTCTTTATCTTTCTTCTTAAAATGATAAGTAATTAAGTTTTAGATGAGGTTGTGGAGAGTATTGATCTTTAATGATGGAAGAAGTTGTGATGATTTAAATCCATGCACTTTATTTACTTCTTGATTTGACCAATCAAGATGTTAAAATTTGTTGTGAGAACATGTAAGAACCGGGCTGGTATT
>JXCR01144892.1:392185-407211 GCA_002079205.1 Phalaenopsis hybrid cultivar | reverse complement strand
TGCTCTTTTAATTATATATATATATATATATATACATATATATATGAGTTGGGGTTTTACCATGAATTCTGATATTCGAGGGAGAATTTAAAAAATGGATGAAAGAGCGTGTTTGATTCATCAATAAGAAGTTTCGAGTGATTTGTATGCAATATGATGCCTCCAATCAGGTAATAGCTCCAATATATCTTCAGACACATACACACAGACACACATATGTGTGTATAAATATATTCCCAACCATTATGCATGAAACCTAAATTAATCCACGTAGCTTTACCTTCCAAAATCACCTAATTGAAATCATCTACAAAAATCACTCTTTCTCACTTAAAGCACTGATTTTCAAAAATAATTAATATTGTTTTTATTTTTTTTAACACATAACAGAGATCTTTCAACAACTGGCAACCCAACATATCATTGAGATGTAACATGGTGTGTTCAAATATGTTGCATTGACATCTTGTTTAGTCAACTTTGCATGATAGTCCCACATAGATCAGCATATTCATGCTCTAACAAACAGTGTAATTTACAACATTATTCTCTTTAGTTAATAACCCTTCTTCTTAAATAACATATTTATCATGGCTTTGCCCATATGGCCGGCTACTTGCCCCTATTGTTTTTGTAATTAGTTGAAAGCAGTTGGGTTAGGTTGTGGTTTTGTCTAACCAAAGTGGGACACAAACAAATCATTCTTTAAACTAAATAACTATATTGCTTATATGAAACCTCTTATTTAAATTACTTAACTTAACTATTTTGCATGATTCATCAAATGCTAACTTCATCGTTGTGCTCTTGGGTGAATCTAAGATAACATGGCCATAAAGCTCAATATGGTCGACGATGGTTTAACATGAGAAGCTATATTGAAAGAGTTGTTTGGAAAATTTGAAATTATTTGGTGTGGTTAATTTTAAATTATGGATTGTTGGGGCATCAAGATGCATAACATGTATTATTTATAAATTTACATGTGTAGCAACTAAACTTTTATATTTACCTTATGACATAAAATTTGAATATTGTTAACTTTTTTTTAATGAAATAAATCTTTTCATGTGTAAGTTTTAAAGCCAAAATGTTATATTTGTAAGTATCAAATTTTGGGTGCTAGATATCTAACGGTATGTACATCCAAAAATATGTCAGCACGAATCACAAAGTCATATTGCAGATAGCAAGAGAAGGGATGTCACGTAGCGGGACCTGCTAAGGAAGACCTAGAACCATATGATCGGCTGGCGGTCCATGAACTCTAGAAGGACGGTGTATCTCGGGAGGATAAAAGGCATATCACCTGTGAAAAACCCATCGATCCGGACCAATCTGGACGAACAGGTCGCCTTCCAACCTGGGTAAGTCGAGCGAGTAAAGACATTTCTCACAATCTCATAGCAAAAGGCGTCATCTAACCCGGATAAGCCGAGCGAGGAACCATGCAGAGAGGAATGGAGGAGATGAGAACTAATATTATGGAGCAGGTGTCAGGCCAGATTGCCGAAGTTTTGAGAGTTGTCATAGCCCTAGCGGGAAATCGAGCTCCACAAGAGAAGAATCATCAATAAGTGGTGGGGCCGACGCACAATGGTAGGAGGGCAAACCATGGATCTGAGGGGGTCGTCAACTTGCAGCATCAAGATAGTGCACAATCCACACAGGTGGAAATGCAACGTGTAGGGCATATTAAGGTGCCACACCAGTCGAAGAACACTTTCTCTCTCCAAATCTCTGGAGCGGAGCCCCCAAAAAAATTCAAACTGTTTGGCATGGAAGCTTACAGGGGATGATCAAACCCCAATGACCATATCACTTCGTTTGAGTCAGTCATGTGTCTGCTCAAAATCTCAGATGTGTTTAAGTGTCGTCTATTTTTCACCATCTTGAGGTTGTCACCCTTTAAGTGCTTACATTCACTTCCTGGCGGGAGCATCAACAACTATTGATTTTAAGAGTTTTTTTCCAACATAGTTTTACAGTGCCCGGAAACCCTCCAATAGCATACAACCGTTGTGGTAGCTCAAGCAAGGTGAGGACGAGAGTTTACGTAGATTCATCACACACTTCCAAAGGGGAATGGTGGAGGTGAAAGCTCTCAAATTCGACGCAGCCATAGCCGCCTTAAAGAAATCCTAGAGGTTTGATAGATTTTCCTAAGAACTCAGCATCAATAAACCCTAGGAATTGGCCGAGCTATTGGAAAGGGCCAAAAAACACATGCTAGCAGAGGAAAGTACTCCCAAACAAGAACCAAAAAGGCGTCACCCCCGAAAGAGTGCTCCCTCCGACGATGGGTCTGAAACAAAGGAGTAACTTAAAATGCCCATCTGATGTCATTTCGAAGACACCCAGTCATCTCACGATCTAGGATGGACATGGCTGTACGACCACTACAATGGCAAAGCAAGGAATTAAGACCCACAACGGGCCCGATACTATGAGAGGTTGGCACAACATTATGAACAACCATAAAATGATTATGAGGGCTTGTGAGCTACCCCTTTGAGGGTTTAAATGGCAAAAATTATGGACTCTATTTAGGGAAAAGAGTACTTCAAGTAGCCAATGCCAATGAGAGTCAGAGTTTTTTTCCGATCCGCGAGGAAGAATTGCAAGTATTATTGGGATCATTACCATGACAGGGAAGAGTGTAGGAACCTCTGGAGTCTCATCTAGGAGTTAATCAAGCTAGGGAAGCTAAAGGAGTTTGTAGCTCAGGTACACTTGAGTCAAAGTCATAAGAAGGCGCTAGCGCTAGAGGCCCCGCCTGAGCTTGTCTGGATGAATTTTGTCCATGTTGCTGGGATAGTCCCTGTTAACCTTAGAGGAATAGACACCCCTAGACAAAGCTAATGAGTGTCATGCGAGACCTAGGGCATATAAGCTAACGACCATGCAGATAATGAGCTCCATCGGGCTCGAGAAATGTTTTCCATGAGTTCCACTCTTTATTTCATATGGGCAATCATAAATAAAATGTTTTTCCTCACTTCGTATCAAATACTAAGAGACTCTCCCACTAGAATGATGTATGAAGTTATTGAATGCCACATTAACTGATGATTCAAAAATTTCAGGTTGGAAAAACACTTGGGGAACTGGACAAAAATTAGGAAATCAACAGTATGTATGATGCAATACTTGTAGAACAAAGATGGCCAACCATGGTGCTAAGATCACTCGACTGAGCACCAATTGAAGAATGATGAATCTCAATGTTAAGATTGATAGTTTAGCTCGAGGCATGAAGACTAATTGTGACGCCAAGATCGCTTGAATGAGTCCTAATATGAAGATAGCACATTGTGGCGCCAGGTTCGCATGATTGAGCACAAAATGAGGAATGAAAAACTGCGACACCAAGACTATTCAGTCCAGCCTGAGAGTGGAAGACGACCAGTTGCAGTGTCAAGATCGCTTGATTGAGCCCTAAAGTATAGATGGCCAGGTGCGGCACCATGATCACCTGACTGAGCCCTAATATGAAGATTGACAATTGTGACACCAATATTGTCTGACTGAGCCCTAATGTGAAGACGGTCAGTCAAGGCACCAAGATCACCAAATTGAACCATAATGTAAAGAGAGTCTATCATTGCTCCAGGGTCGCTCGACTGAGAACAAAATGAAGAACACTAGACCACAGTGCCAAGATTTCCCAATCCAGCCAGGAAGATGAAGACAATTAGTCGTTGTGCGAAGATCACACAACTATTTCTTAATTTTCAAGACGACTAGTCGCGATGCCAATATTGCCCGACTAAGCCCTAATGTGAAGATCACTAGTCACAACACCAAGATCACCAGACTGAGCCTTAATTCAAGGAAAACCTTTCACGGTGCCAGGATTTCCCGCTGAGCACAAAATGAAGAACGGTAGACCGCTGTGCCAAAATCGCCTAGTCCAACCTGAGACATGAAGGCTATTATTTGTGGTGTCAAGATTAATAAACTAAGTCCTAATATGAAGATGGTTAATCACAGTGCCAAGATCACTTAACTTAGCCCTAATATGAAGATAGTCAATCATGGCATCAAGATCACCCAATAGAGCTCTAATGTGAAGATGACCAATCGCGTATCCAAGATTATTAGAATGAGCCCTAATGTGAAGACAGCTAGTCAAGCCGCCAAGATTTCTCTGTTGAGTAAAAATTTAAGGACGGTTGACCGCGATGCCAAGATCATCTAGTCTAGCCCGAGACATGAAGATGACTAGACACGGCGTCAAGATCGCCCGACTGAGTCCTAACATGAAGACAACCAATAACAGTGCTAGGATCGTCTAACTGAGCCCAAATATGACGACAGTTAATCACAACACCAAGATCATCAGACCAAGCCCTAATGTAAAGACAACCAGTCGTGGCACCAAGATCGCTCGACTGAGCACAAAATGAAGAACGGTGGACCGCAACACCAAGATCGCCCGACAAAGCACAAATTATAGAACGTCGGACCGCAGTGCCAAGATCTTATGGCTGAACCCTAACGAGATGAAAGCCAGTTGTGGCACCATGATTGCCAAACTAAGCCCTAATGTGAAGATGGTTGGCTGTGACACCATGACAGATTGACTGAGCCTTAATAAGATGACAGCCAATCTCGGCGCTATGAAGATCGAACTGAGCCCTCATATGAATACGATCGACCAAGGCACCGAGGCTGACTAACTAGATAAAAGTACAAAACCTAACAATGAAAACTTGATTCAGAAGTAGTTCTAGTGGAAATCCTTTATCTGGTAATGATAAGAGAAAATACTTAATATCCTTACATAAACCCTGTTTGAGGCATGATAGCCCCACGAAGGGCATGACATAAACAGCACAAGGACAAAGCTTTGGTGATAACCTTCATTTAGGCAGGCAGCTAAACCTCAATAACTTAAATAATACACAACAATACTTACTCAACAAACTTATTTCCAGATATGACCCTCAAAAAAAGCATGGAGAAAGAGAACCCAAAGGTGCAATGGACAAAAAAACTACTTTATTACAAAAGGATAAATTAATTTTCATATTCAACAAATTGTCATGTTCAAAATATTTTTTCAATGCATAATGTTTGTAAAAGTGTTGTCTGAAAATAAACTAAGCTTCTAGAATCCAACTAGAAAAGCCCCATTTATCCTTTGAGTTTGAATCATCCTTGGAAGACCCTTCGGAACTGAAGAATAGGGTCACAAACTCTCAGATGTTAGAATACTTTGGAACAAACAAACTCGATTGTGCAATTTGATCAATCACCATTAGGCTAACAATCGAGAGTTGCTCGTCAAGGAGCTTCACCAACCTAAGGATGGGATGGAATCAACATGAAGAACTTCTCCTCAATCTTCATGTTTGCCATTTATTCTTGCAAACCATGTTTTTCTTCTCAGTGAGCAAGAATATTGCAAAAAGCAAGAAAACTTCATCCTCCACTGCAACAAGCTCTTTCTCTGCTACCTCAGCCAGCTTCTTCACCTCTTTGGCCAGCCAAGCCGAGACCTTGGCTCATTCCTCAATAGTGTTCCACCCAGTCTTAGCATGGTCCAGAGCTTCTGATTGTTGGTAAAAGGCCACCCACACCTTTAGATGGTATTGATCAGACTTCTTATATAAATTTGAATGGTCCAACTTCTGGAGAGACCTCACAAACTTCAGTGACCATACAAACTCCAAGAGCACAAAAGGTTAGATTTTAGTAGATGTGGAATTGGTATAACATTCAATTGATTGATCGACAGTGGTAAATTGACCATCAGAGGAGTTCCAAATATTTTTCTCAATTCCTTGAGAAGTGGCCATTCAAAAAAGAGAGCCTTTCCTTTTCTTTGGAGGCAGGGGTGGAGAATTTGATTCCATAGTTGATTTTTTGCCCTCATGGCATTGAGTCATGGAGAATTTCTCCTCAGGATGGTTCTAGATTCAATCTATCTAGGAATCGTCGGTCGAATGGTTTTGCTCTTGGCAGAAAAATTGACAAATGAGACTCCTCTACTAGAGGCAGCTGACTTTCTCCTCATTTCACCTAAAGAACCTTTCTTATCTAAAATTTTCTCGAGTGACCCAGATGGTCCCTCACCTTCTTAAGGACTGGAAGGAGGTGCATCCAATAGATACAAATTAGGGTTAACAAGGGCCTTACATTTTTTAGAAATATTGGTCACTTCCCTGGTATGGACTCTTCAATTAACAATTTTAGTAGAAAAAAGTTAAAGAGGAACTCCTCATCTACTAGGCTGACTTTTCTGCTTGATGCCTCAGACACTCTCCCTTCAATCACCGTCACTCCCCGCTAGACCTCATCCTCCTTGGTTTTAGCCTTAAGTTTTATCCTAGCCAATCAGACGACCACTTCCTTTGATTGTCGTTCCTTAGTAGCATCAGAGGCATCCCATAACTTTGTCATCATATGACTGAACACTTATATGAATGAAACTCAGACTACGGTTGTCAGGTCAGTTTATTGGGGAACTGAGAGTAGTTGGCCCTCAATGTAGCCTCATCAACATGGGAGTGTTCGTTACTCTTCTCTTCTTCTTGAGAAAGACATCATAGGGAGTTTTCCTTACCCCCAAACCTTGGTAGATGAGGCAATGAGGAACCATGTCTCCAATCTTTGACCCGGTGTTTTATGCTGGAAAATTGGAGTCGACCGTTTATTTCAAATTGTGCATAACCATTCAATACTATGTATAATGCAAACATGTAACTAAATAGATCAACAGTCCATGGGATGTCTCTACATTGGCAAAAGATAATGTAGGCCATGATAGCCGCTACAGAATTCAGCTTAATCTGTGTGAGGATAACCGCATACCAGTTGAGAATTGATCGGAGTTCATTGCACAAAAGCAGCCACAACTCATACCAAAGTTGGTCGCGACACATGACTAGATCATTACCATATTTATCAATTGCCCTTTCATTAGAATAGGTGACCCACAACTTAATAGTTGAATAAAAAATATAGGTTCCTTTGATAAAAGCAATGTTCGATGACGATAGATCATATTGCTCATCTATATCCACCAAACTAAAGGATTAAGGAGCCCTCTTTGAAGCCATATGAATACCAAAGAAGTAAACAACATTGAACAGAGACATAAAGAGAATTAAGGAGCCAAAATGGGAAAGAAAGAAAATACCCTGATGGGTCCCTCAACACCCATTTATTAAAACATAGCGGAAGATAAAATGCAGGTCATGAAAATCAAGAGAAATGTCTTTTAAAAAACATTGAGATATGCAGAAAAAAAATTTATTTTTATTTGTCATAAAAGGGCATAATTACAAAGGGATTCAGTCGAATAGGAAATATTTTATAAGTTGATCCTCGACTGCCTTAGTCAAAATTAAACACCTCATAACAAATCTTTTAAAAAATGTTTGACCACCTAATTTAAATTGATTCATTTGGTCGGCCTCAGACCTGACCCTCACAACAAGTGCATCTTCCTAAAGCTCAACAATCTCATGATGAAGACTAGTCATTTCCATGTGCAACTCTTCTAAACTGGCTTGAAAGTCTCGATCCTAGTGAGCCTAAATCTTCTCTAGTTCCGCCAGATGATATATTAAAGCCCTGAGGGACGACCAACACTCTGTAAAAGTTTCACTTAAAACCTTGTCGGGATTGGTCAGACAATCCACTGCATCCTTTTCTCCACCATTTAGCCCCTTGGGAGTTATGATTGTCTATACGGTCAGGTCGCCACCACCAATGTCGACTGTTCAACGTGAGGATCCTCATTTATAAGAAAAAAAGCCATCAACAAGCATTAGGCAATTCAAAAAAAAGGAGAAAAAAAGAGAAAAATCTAAAAGAAAGAAAAGGGGGAGCAAGCAGTTTACCAAGATCCGATTAACTTCAAACCATGTTGTTCCACCTACGTCGCAGGATGGGATATCATCTGCCCACCCCATCTCACCAGATGAGGATCATCTTCACCTGCTCGTGGATCTTTGGCTGGAAGGGTAATATTCGTAGAAATCAGCTAGATTTGAACTTCAGAAGGAGCTCTTATCGACATGTCGATTGCCAAGGCCCTCTGTACTTCGCCTACCTCTAGTAAAACAACTCCAGATGTACCATAAACCAATCATATGGCTCATCCACCTTTGCCTCCACAATCAGCTTAGACCTCTTAGTCAACATCTTCCTTGACTCTCCCTCGGGTTGCCACAATTTAATCCTGTGCATGGCTAGCATCCTGGCCTTACCAATAGGTTTAAACACATGATTGGATCCTTTATCCATAGCGAAGCTAAGAACACAAACAAAGGCAATGAACCTAGTCCCTCAGAGTCTTATATATGATGATCGTGAGCATGAAAATCCAGAGAGCTTATTATGGTTTTTATTAAATATTGTTATAAGGTTCATTTATTTTAAATATTATTGTCCTTGTCGTAGTCATCACTGTCAAGAGAAAGAAAATTGGGGGAATTTTAATATGTACATAAAAAATGTGTCAACATGAATCACAAAGATATACCACAAATAGCAGGAGAAGTGGCGTGGCCCAGCAAGGCCTACCAAGGACAACCCAAGACCACACGATCGGTGGGCATCCACGCTCACCAGAAGAACAATGCGCGTTGGGAGAATAAAAGTCATTTCACCTCTGAAAAATCCATTGGACCAGACCCACCTGGACGAAACAAGTCGCGTTCTAACCAGATAGCCCGAGAGAGTAAAGTTGGATCTCAAAGTCCCAAAGTGAAAGGTGTGAATCCTCGCAAATAACCACCCAGGTGGACAATCGCCCGACGTAACAACTACCAGCTTAATAGCCGCCCAACCTACAATTCATACTCATGGGCCCCACATGCCATATTTGTGTACGGACTAAAATACCCCTTTCATATCTGCGTACTTTAGGGGTACAATATGCAATTAAATGATGACTGATTTCTATAAATAGAAGGTTCATATTATGAATAAAGGTTACATAAGTTTATTGTTCATTACTATGTTTTTGCTCTTTCTCTCGCTCTCTCTCTCTCTCATCCTTCAGTGCTCTATTTCTTAGGTAGGCATATTTGAATTCAACACCATATAACAACTCTATGGTATGCATATAAATTTTACGAAAGTTTTTGTGGCTNAAAATATAGTTATTTCTAGCTTTTTTAACAATGAAATACAGCATACATTTTCATTTATAGATTTATGAGATCAATATGTTATATTTATAAATATCAATTTGTGTGGTGAGTAAAATTTTCAAATCGTGTATACACACAAACACTAAGATATATATATATATATATGTATATAATATGCACCTAATGATTCATTTTGGAGTGCTGTATTAAAAGAATATGGCCAATACTAGCTCTTGTTGGGTAGCACATGTTCGTAAACTTGTGGCTACTGCTTAATTAACATGATGCTTTCAAATAATGATAAATAAACTTATCTCTCTAATAACAGTAAGGGATTAGGTCATGCCGATGACTTTAACGGAAAGGTTATCCTAAATGTAAATAAAATATTTGTCAGCTGATCACGAGGAGATCTCACGGTCGAAAAGAAATAGTTCGATGAAGGAGAGTCCTTTGACAGAATTTGATCTGATCTACTTGTCTGATCGAGTGGTATTGTCTGAGCCAAGCCAGAGTGGCCAAAGCCGACTGAACTACGAGACAACTCAGAGACCCTAGGAAACAAAATATTAGAAAGAGCCACTCATACATAAATAAGACAGAAGGATATCAATGCCAACTATCATAGGAAAGCTGACCCAAGAGAAGGACCTGTTCTCTAGTATCTCCCATCATCCTAGAGATGCCAAAAGACTCCTCATCAGGGGTAAGGGATTGATAGTGGGGTCATATCTACATAGCGGATTTATACTATTACGATCAAGTTGATCCATATTGTATAAGCTCAGTTGACCAAGTAGATCTCAACCAACCGGGTTGATATTGCTAACTAACCTAGCTGACTGAGCTAGAAAGTAGTCAAACGACGTGTTTGCACATATAAAATATCAAAAATGCCCTAGTACAGACTTCTTCAAAGCAGGAGCAAAAATGTAACATCAAGATAGTGCACCCTCCTCATAAACAGGGAAAGCATTTTATGAAAAATACAGATTTGATGTGACAGATTATTCATTCATATTTTCATGTCGCTCTCTTTCATTATTAACGCTTTATTCCTACAAATATGACTGAGAACTAAAGAAAATCAAACCAAAATAAATTTTATGAGCAAGAGATTATATGTCCAATTTGTGAAATCAAATGGAAGAATTTAATCAAAAAACTATATCTTTTTCCCTTCCACGCAAAATTTAAGGGTCCTTTGCAAAAATTTTAATTTTATTATGTCTATATTTTAATTGTAATTAAATAAATTTAATGGCGGGTATTTTTTGTAAAATACTCAAAATAACTAAATATTGTTTTAATTATCTCTAAAAATAAGGTAATTTTTTAATAAGAAAAATATATTTAAAGTATTAAATAAATATATTTTAAAATAAAATAAATAAAGTCATCCCAAACAAGTCCTAAAATTTCAACTCCATCCCATGAGGTTTGGTGGAGACTAGTAAAGTGCTATTGGTTATTCATTCTGTAGTCAAAGTTGATAAGTTTNTGTAATTAAATAAATTTAATGGTGGGTCTGTTTTGTAAAATACTCAAAATAACTAAATATTGTTTTTGATTATCTCTAAAAATAAGGAAATTTTTTAACAAGAAAAATATATTTAAAATATTAAATAAATATATTTTAAAATAAATTAAATAAAGTCATCCCAAACAAGTCCTAAAATTTCAACTCCATCCCATGAGATTTGGTGGAGACTAGTAAAGTGCTATTGGTTATTCATTCTATAGTCAAAGTTGATAAGTTACAATTTTATTTTTAGGTGACCATCTTTTGAATATTTGACATAATAATCTCATTATTAAGACAAATGACACGACAACCATGAACGTTCAATTAGCGCTGTAAATGAGTCAAATTTGAGCGAGCTCAGGCTTGCCTCGTGTTGGCTCGTGTTCAAAATTTGACCCGTGAACAGTGTGTTCGTGTTCAGCTCGATTTAAATATTCTTGTTCGTGTTCGGCTCGAAATTGACTCGTTAAAATTAATTGAAAAAAAAAGATGTAGAATGTTGGATTCGAATCTAAACCAAACTGCGAAAAAAAGTCACATAACCGCATTACCATAAGAGCTATTATGATTTAAACTTAGATATAAATAAATATATATAATATTCTTATATAAATAATTAAATGATTTTATTATTTCGAGCTAAAACGAAGCTGAATAGGAGTGAACAAAGAATTTTTTTTTTGTATTCGACTCATTTATAATTCGAACATAAAAGAACTATTCGTGTTTTTAACGTCCAAATACACGTGTTGCATCCTTCTAGAAAACTAATATTTTAAATAAAGTCAAATTAGATTTTGATTAGGCGCACTTAACAAAAGAGAGATGATGCACTTTTTGCACGCTTCATTTTTTGTTGATCCATCTAAAGGCTTATGAAGATTTTCTATTACGAAAGTGTGATAACTCATGTGAAGAAGCAATGATGACTTGTTGAGATTTTCTTTCTTTCTAAATGATGTATTGTGTAGTTGTGCTTTAGTTACTTTAGTTTGTGTTTATTGTCTAAGCATTTGGTTACCTAATTTTGGAATTATTAGGGGTAGAAAAGTTGAATGCAAAAGATTGGGTCATTTGGTATAACTTTTGTTACTAGCATTTTATTGATAGAGGGTGCTTTTAGTATTTAGATCGTCCTGAGGATGCATTGTGTTTAAGGAAAAAACAAATTGGCTAAGTCTTAACGGAGGTTCTTCTATTTGTGAAAATCTCATTTCTGTCTAATGATTTTTTATTGCTTCTCATTTTAGCGAGTTGTAAGCTAAAATATGTTAGCAGATTCCTATTGTATCTCTGTTCTTAAGTTATTCTCCCACCACATGTTAATGCTCTATTTCCAGTAAATTTACCCCACTAAATCTTCTTATATGTTTTCTTCGAAAAAACTAAGTTAACTTCTAATTCATTTATGGCTATTTGATGACCCTCACAATTTTATAAAATGCTCTAGGATGATAATTGATTCACTCATTTAACTATTAATAATTTACAAGAATTAAAGTTATCAAACCTCTTAACACTAAAATCTTGAGCCCTATGACTTAGCTCTGTATTTTAGCTTCACACAATAGTTTGGTGCCCTTAAATCCAACTTCTCCTAAAATCTCATTAAAGCTAACATGACCTTCTTCATACTTTCCAAACATCTCTCAAGCCCAAATGTGACACTCTTTATTATAAAACCAACATCGAGATCATTTTAGTATTAAAGCACAAGAAGAAGAGAAGCATTCAAGTCTCTACCACTAAGAAGATTGGATGACTAGTTGAAGTACTTGCAATAGAATTCCTATAAATTTGGAATTCTATTGAACCTTTTTTTATATTATTTTATCATAAAATTTGGAAGTAAATTAACCTATGCTCCTATGAAATTGAAGTCCACAAAAATTAATGATTCTTTTTAGTAAGACATTGGTTTCAATTAAAAACTTAATCAAGGCTCTAATCAAAACTATGAAATTTGATAATACAATTTTATGATTTTATTTAGATTTCTTGAAAGAAAATTTTATATCACTCATCATTACTTACTTTGTATATTAAAATTAGGGCTTTAACTTTTAATAAAGTAGTTAATAAGCATATTTTTAAGTTAATTTAACAAAAATTGAGTGCATATTTTAAGTACTAATAAAAAATTCAAAACTTGTATTTTAACTGTGAACAACTATGCATTCTATACTCCCAAAACATGTTAAAGGGCACTTCATCATCAAATTCTAAAATTCCCATATTTATATTTAATGTTTAATTTGTTGAAGCGTTCTTCAATAACTAGTGTTTTTCTAAAGTTATAATGAAGAACTGACAAACTAATCCTTTAGGTTTGGTTACTGATTACTAAATTAATAAAAGGTTAAGGTAACAAAGTATTTGGAAAATACGTAACAAAAAGTAATGTTAAGTCACTTTGCTTTCATGCAAATTTAATGTAATGCTTAAAGCCAAGTAAGTGTTAATTGAGTCAATTATCATGCATTTACTATATATTTGGTGAGTGACATAAAATTAGGTGACAATAATTTGAATAGGAAATTACTAAAATGAAGGAAGAAATTATAAAATATTTATAAATGGTTGATAATAATTTTTTTTTTCTTTTTAAGTGAAATAGGGGTTTATAGTCATTTAGTATTTTTTCATAAGACATCCACATTTTGAGGGGAGTCCTCATCAAACTTCGAGTTGAGCTTGACAACAAATAAATTAATTATATGCATAAATAATTTTTGTAATTGATTCTAAGAAACTTAGAGAGAGAACAATTTTATTACTCATAGATCATTATATTGGCAGTGGTTAAATAATTTCTTCGATAGAGATTTTTTTTTAACATTTAATGTTAATAAAATTTAGAGGGCACCAAGCTAGCCCTCTCTTAAAAATCCTCTTCAAAAGGTGCTATGAGATGCTACATAAAACTAACAAGATGCTATAAAAGTCAAGGATGTTTTTGAATTAATGTTTAAGCCACTTTGAAGTGAGACATGGAAGTGTAAAGCTTATTGATTCCTAAGTCTAAGAAATTAAAGAAGTCTATCCACCCATGTCAACGTAATTATCATTATGAGTGCATGTATCTTTAAATTATTAGAATGTTAATGGTTGGTCCAAGAAGCTTTAGTGCCATCTTACTTTAGCAGACTTATCAAACGTGCGGTGAAACACTCGTTATTACACAAGTAGACGTGTTAATCAAGTACTAACATAGATTATAAGTTTAAGTATTGAACCCATGAAAAATGAGTTAATTATTAAGTAAGCCCAATTATTAGTTTACTAATTCTAAGTTTAGTTCAAAATGTGACAAATTTTTTGAAGGATTTTTTAATATCCTAATTTGCAAAAGTTAAAGCTAAGGGTTTTGGGATTTTTTAATTTGAGAAAAATGCTCCATTGAAATGGATCATATGAATCTTCTATGTCCTTTCATAAAATTCTTCTATTTAATATTGACAATCTGGGACAATTACTACTCACTCTATCTGTACATATAAGAAACGTTTGAGCTTCATATCATGGTTATGTCCTCTTTATTCTGCAAAGACTCTCATGACTCATCATTCCTTTATGTGATTGTAATTGCCTAATATAAATATTCCTATTCCACTAAAAAAATGAGTGTTAACTTACTTATTCTTTTAGCCTGTGGTTAATAGTCCTATATCAAAAGTGATTTTAATTTTTTTGGTGGTCAACAAAAAAGAAAATGAAGTTTGGAAAGTTAACACACCAACAAGCTTCCAAATTTTCCAAGGAAATTTAATGGAATAAACATAAATCTTCTTATTGTCAAGTCAAAGAAGCAAAAAGACTTAGTTCCTAAACATGCCTAAGTAAAACATACAAGATTTTTTTGTTAGAAATTTAAAGTCACAAAGGTAAAGAGGAGTACAACTTGGATTAAATTTGTTTCACTCCAAGCCTTTTCTCATTACTTATCCTCTTTGATTTCTTTTAATTATCTCCATACAAATTACATACAATCACACACAATTTCAAACTCACAGTTGACTGCAGGTGTTGGCCTCCTTCAAGCTTTCAAAAGCCCTTTCACAATGAAATTTTCTTTATTTATGGTTGAACTATCAATGAACCCACTAAAACCAACTTAAGTCGGTGGAAGGTGCGATGATGTTGGCTTAATGGTGTTGGAGCACGGGCAACAGGCATGGTACTATAGATTTGAGTGCTGCATTTCATGGTTATACCTTGAAAAAGTAGGTCTTCAGGAGAGGTGTCATTTGTCTTGGTGCTACAACGATGTTGATATTGGTGTCGATCACCAAATTTAAAATTGTTGGTTGCCAGAATGGATATCCCGACGTCTGGTTTAATTTAATTTATATATATATATATATATATATATATATATATATATATATATA